>ML682013.1:6533857-6776392 GCA_007922195.1 Podocnemis expansa | reverse complement strand
CTTGGGATACACTAGATGAGTATGTCCTAGCTATTTTTAATGGGATAAATACTGAGGGTAGGGCCAGCCCAAGGCTTTTTGGTGCTCTAGGCAAACTGAGTTTGGTGTCCCTCGGCCACAGGCAGGGATCTGGCCACGGGCAGGGAGTGGCACCACTGCCACAGGATCCGGCCAAAGCCGGGGATCCAGCCATGAGTGGGGAGCAGTGGCGCCACTGGGGTCTGGCTGTGGGAGTTGGTCCAGCTACAGCCAGGGTGTGGCACCACTGCTGAGGCCCTGGCTTGGGGAGTGGCACTGCCATTGCAGTCTGGCCTGGGCGGGAGTGGAGTCACCACTGCTGCCAGGATCGGGCCCCAGCTGGGGAGTTGAGCTGCTGCTGCTGCTGCTGCCGTCCGACCCTCCCCAACCTCCCCAGGCATCTCATGGGGGCTCCCACAAGCCCTCTGTCCTCCTCCTGGTGCCCCCACCAACTCCCCAGGAGTCTGTGGATGGACCACAGTCTAGGAACCACAGACCTAGACCAACCCTGCCTCCTTTTCTGGAGCAGAGCCAGCCGAAACACAGCTTCCTGTCTAGCTCCACCCCAGGCTATGTGCCTGAGTGGAGCTGGGTGGGATAGGCTTGCCGGCCCCAGCCCAGCCCATGGTCCCCCAGTGGTTGGCGCCCTAGGTGACCGTGTAGTTCACCTCTCTGGAAGGACTGGCCCTGACTGAGGACTTTACTTGGTTGTTATTTAGATAAATTACCATTAACTGTACAGAAGTGTACCTCAGTGACTACATGGGAACACCTCAGGAGTTTGTCTCATGATTGGTGTTCAGAGTTTTATCTCTTTAGCATTTTATCCTGTCATTTATCCTGTGTTACCATTATAAACATCCAGAATGCCTCAAACAGCATGTCTGTGTAACATACTTTCTAAAAACAAATCAAAATTCTAGTATTTTGGAGGTTTCAGATTGTCAGGCTGTAATCTGTCATAGAAGTGATCAAACTGAATAAAAATTTTCAGATCACAGTGGCTGAACCCATAAAGTCATTTTTGATTGGCAAATGACAAAAAGTGTACATTTCTTCAGGTTTCCAGTTAAAACATTAAACAACAGACTTTATAAAATAGGAACTATTCTCTCCATTGCCAACTGGAAGCATTCAGATCTCATGAGACTAGCTAAAAAATATAATGAAATTTCAATAAATTATGGTTTCTTCTTATTTGTCTTCTGATTTTTGTCTTTTTGATTTCATATCTTCAAGTTCTTCTCCACAACTGTGAGGACTAGAAATGTATATTTTTAATGAAAGAACAGATGATCAAATAATAACATGATTCCTGGAGTGGGGCTTTAGGAAAAATACCAAATATTGTGACATTTGCAATAAAATTATGGGGCCTAACAATGCTATATTTGTCAAGCCAACTGCAGCCTTTTTATATTCTGTTTGAGAAAAACAATTATTTAAATTCGGCCACCTAGTATATTGTTCTTAGTAAACCAGATCAAGCAGAAATTGGCTTCCATTTAAGTGGGCAATGAAAACATTTATTGATACGAGAGGTAAGTATTTTTCGGAGGCGAAGGCAAAGTGTACGTTTATTTTGAAGGTCTCTAAATCTCTATGTAAACAAAGGAGTCTTGTGGCACTTTTAAAGACTAACCGATTTATTTATCACATGAGCTTTCACAGGTAGAATCCCACTTCATCAGATGTGTGAAATGAAAGCTGCACTATGAAAGGGAATATATTAACACTATGCCAATACATTTCATGTATTGTTTTTCTTATTTATTTCATTACTGAAAATAATGCACATCATAACACCTTAGCATATGAAAACACTCCTCTGATGGGCTTCATGCTAGGCTTTCAATACTAACAAACCCTGATTCTGTCAGACAAGGGGAGAAACGAGTGCCACAACCCTGGATTCTCTATTGGAAATACCTACTATCAGTAGATATTCATATCTAGAGTCTCAAAATGCATTTGCTAACTTTAGCTGCTGCTGTGGTGCACGCAATGAGAGGCTTCTCAGATATCAAGGACCTAACTCCATGTAGGGGTCAAAATTCAGTAACAGTTGAGTTTTAGACAGAAACAATAGGTAACCAATGAAGGCTATGGAGCACTGGTGTAATGTGATCCCTACAGCTCAGTTCCAGCAATTGTGGCTTTCAATAATTAAACTGTGGTATCCTCTCTTGTGAACCCTCAGCTTGCATAACTGAGGAGGATATCTTTGATTTTATACCTAAATAGAATAGGGTAGAAATCCCATGTGAAATCTAGAAGGCAAAGCTGTGTTACACTCTGCGTATCTCATAAAACGTGAAGCAGTCATCTCATCAGAAATCACAACATTCAAAAACCAGTAGCTGAGCACTTCCATTTTCCTATTGTTTGTTAACAACTGTGCTCAAGCGAGTCAGTAACATATCAAAACTTGAAAGAGCAACAGCAGAATTGGAACGGATATGCAGATTAAATTGTGTGAAAGCAGGATTAAATCATGACTATGGATTCTCTTCCCGTTACAAGTGATTTGACTTTACCTTCCCCTATGTGTTCTTTCCCAGTGTTTGAATCTTAAGAACTGCTTTGATTTTCTATTAGAGTATGACCTGATCTCATGACTTACACTTCCCTGCATTTATTTTCCTCCCATTCTGTAAATTCCCTCATTTTCAAAGCATCCAATGAAGTAGGATTATCTCCCATGAAAGCTCAAGAGATAAATGAATTTATTAGTCTTTATGTGCCACAGGACTCCTTGCTTCTAATACTTTTGTAATCAAATAGGTCTGCATTAATTGAGCAGAAGGCTTTCCTGGAGTTCTTCCCTCAGCCCGTACACACTTTGAAAATACACTCTACACCGTTAAGTGAGCCAATAGATACATTTCAGCTTTCTACCTGCAGCTTTTCTGCTGCTGAGTGCTTAAAAACAATTGGCAAGCATCATGTGAATGAGGAAAATAATGTTTTTATCAACTCTCCCAAAATCAGTTAAATCATTTTCCTCAAAGTTTAATTTTTTAAAACATCACCTTTAAATACAGATCAAATCTGAAAAATGACAGCCCCAAAAATAGATGTTTTATAAAGTTAGAAATGTCTGAAAACAAGGGGTTAGAATAGAAAACATTATGAAATCTTAAATATAATGCTCATTGCTGCTCCAGTTACAATATGCTTTAAATATAATTTAATAAGGAATAAACAAATGATTTCTTATAAAGCAATATCAAAATTATCATTTTTCAAATAAAAATCCTTTTTCATTTTATTAAGAAACTAATGATTTATTGTTGACATTTTACGTGATCTGTTTTTCTCTCTGCATCAGGAACATAATGGAGTAGAGAAACTATTTTGGTATCATAAATGTTCAGACTGCATTTTTATGAATCCAAAAAAAAATTCTTTTGGAAACCATTTAATGAAAAAGAGAAGGCAAAGTATGAGGAGAACTATGTGGCACAGCCTTATCATTTGCAGTTTCATTATGATCACCTTTTAATGAAATCCCACTGAAGAATCAAAAGGCCTGATTCTGACTTCACTTGCATCAATTTCTCATTGACCTAACTCTACTTAGTTCAATGCAGTTACTGCAATTCAAATTGCTGTTTATAAGTTCATAATTAGAGTCAAAAATCTGCCTGTCTCCTTGCCTTTTCAAATTATTAGATGATTAAGGATGTTTTTCTGCTTTAAAAGGTGCATTAGAGGAGGACCAGTATTAAAATATTCCTAACAGAAGAGTTGTACATTCCTTCAAAAGTAGGATGTGTTACTCATAATCCACAGTTATTTGAATACTGCTATTGATAAGTGGAGCCATGCCAATTGCGCAAGATATGTCACCTGTTTGGTGGAATAAACATTACAGAAGAGTCTACTGAAAAGTATAATCTCTAGCCAAGGTGGGGGAAAAATGTGAGGGAGGCAGAGGGAGAGGGGAATTAACCATCTTTCATTTTTGAATCAACATTTTGATTTTAAAAAAATATTTTATTCAGCTCTACAATTAGTTAAAAATGAGGGGAAAGTACATCATCTTCTTAACAGTGTATCTAGTTCTTCCTTTTATTTGGTCAAACCTTTGAAAATCTGTAGGATCTTGTTACCCATTTGTGATTTTTCACATCTCCCAAAATTCTGCTGCTACCATTCTGTTGTTTTCCTTAGATTTTGTCTTCTGGAGCAGGGAATTTCTTGACACATCCCACTCCCATCTAAGGCCTGGTAGGGTAGTGGGGCGAGGAATGGGAGGGGAGATGCTGGAGAGCCAGCTGGTGAAAAAGAGGACCGTGTGCTTCCATGTTTAACTTTAAGGGTAATAGTGGAAGGCCGCTCTAACTGTGCCACATGCTGTGGAAGAAAGATGGCCTCAGCATGTGAAAGAGCTCTGATTGGCTGCCTTCCCCCATGAGGCAGAGCAAGGGACAAGCAGTGCAAGAGGTTTCCCTGTAAAACCATAGGTGTACATGAAAACTGAAAGGCTATAGGGAAAACCAGTAAATTGTCAATCCTGGAAAGACCAAAGGAGAGGCCTGTGAAGGGCCAGTGAGAATGAGGCTTGAAGAAGCAGGAGCCCCATGGAAGGGTAAGTTGCTCAATGACTGAAGAGGCAGGGTGTAGAGAGGAACCCCAGGAAAGGCTAAGGACTTCAGTGGAGTAAGAGGTTGCTTGTGAGGTCTGCACTGAGAAGTAAGATTTATAGCTGTGGTGAAAGCATCAGAAGGATTGTTTGACTTGGGATGAGAAAATTGGTTTGGGCTCCAGACTTGATGTGTGCTTCTACTTTTGTTCTTACATAGGGTTTCCAGATGGGGATTGTGAGAAGAAGATCCATCTGTCACTCCCTTACATTGAAGGGGAAAGTTGCGTTGGTCCTGGGTAGAACATTCAAACCCAGAGACTGTTTTGTCATGTTTAGACTTTTTGGTCTCTTGGAAGGAGAGAATGAAGGTTGGTTTTGTTGGATATTAAGACCAATTGAACTACCAAACTGAAGAGGAGAAGCTGAGATGCACTTGGGGAAAACTTATAGTAGCTATTCCACTACCTGATCAGGTGAGCTGCCATTCCAGGGAGAAACTCTGGAAAATGTAGAGAATATTCTTTGGAGGATGACTCTTAAGACTGGTGAGTCACAGGATCATCAGTGAAGGCCATGTTGCCTCAGCATGTGCATGTAACTCCCACTTACGTCATATGGGAGGTCAACATTCAGCTTGAGGGTACAGTATAATTTTGAGGCTCCTGTTAATTCCCCAAAGGTTTATCTTCAATTCTAGAGACTATGCTGTGCCTCGAAGAGCAGAATTTGCCTTTTACATGCAAAGGATTCAAGGTTAGGTCCTAAATATATAATTTAAAAAAATTTCTTTAAAAAGAAATTGACCTCCAATATATTTCTCGATCTAACATGCACAACAGGCCATAAAAATCAAGTCTTTGCAAAGAGTGAAATGATTTTAACAGAAGAAAAAGTACTGAGACCAAGTGTACAAGTCAATTTAGAATTAAAAGTAAGTGTCCTTAATAAGGAAATGCAATTATTTGATCTGTGAATAGAACAAACATGGTAGATTAATGCCCTCTGAATAGTAAATCTATAAACCTTTGTTGCAATAAAATGAGAAAACTAATTAAAGATTAAAATTCATTAAAATAAGAAATGTTTATTATTTTCCAAGAATAGTTGGATATGTCTCCTAATATAGAGCAATCTTGTAGATATTATTGACATGTTAGTACAATATTTTTCTTTTTTTTAGCTATGTTTAGAATTAGCAGAGTTTAAGTAACTCAGGCAGCTAAAATATCTTTTATAGATTTATTCTCTGCCAGAGAAAGAAATGGATTATCAGTGTCCAATAAAAAAAAAAGCTGTTCAAGTAAGACGGGTTACAAAAAGTGACCATCTGTCATACATTATTTTAGTGTTAACCTCTGCCTCATAAAACAGGGCCTTCTCTACACTCTTGTGACAATGTGAAGCTATTTCAATTCTATTCACACCCTCTGGGCATCAGCATGATTTGGAAATCTAATAAAGTAAGTCATCAAAGAACAAGCCATGTGCCCAGAATTTGTATTACTACACTACAGGGAGCTCAGTAGTATTATCTTTTAGCCATATGTCTTCTAAGTTTCCATTTATTTCCATAAAAATCAATGTGGTTTTGGTGAAAAGAGCCAAATAAGGCTAAAGAAGAAATGTTACACAGAATGCTAATGGGGTGCTGAAATTCTCCCAAAACAAATAGAAATGCACAGTTCACCATAAAAATATCACAACGTCTTGGTGAATCTTCTTAAACATATATCAGAGATTGCACAATTCCAGTCATCGTTTTGTACATTCTGAGCCAACAGCTATTACATTAAAGCCTGCAGAAAATATTACAGCTGAAGGCCCCAATTTTTCATATTTAGATTATTTCTAGGGAAGAGACTAGAACCAAGTCAACTTGCTGCATGTCTTCCTGAGCATTCCCTCAAAAGAAGAAGAGTTGGGTTGGCGATGAGTTTTGCTGCTTTTCCATCACAAGAAGTGGTAAGTGGGATTCAGCCCTCCAAATCCACTTACTACTTGAGACGTGGGAGCTCTATGTCTCCATGAAGTGTCCAGGCCTAGTGGCTCACCTACTGAAAAGGAAACTCACATTAGTGTACACAAAGGCCCAGGTCTTCAAAGAGTTTAGGTGTCACTCTGCCTCTCTACACGGTAAAGTCCACCATTTAGGTGCCAAAGTCCTTTTCAAAGATGCAGTTTAGCTGCTGCCTAACCTTGTAGGTACCTAAGTCCTTTAGATTCCAAAGTTTCCACCAGTTGGCATTTGCAAAGTTGGCTAAGCACTGATCTCTCTCCCAGCTGACAAGCTGCACTGAGTCCTAGCTCAGGGCAAAGCCCTGGAAGCCCCAAACTAGGACTCTCAGGTCTGGTCTACAGGAGAGAGGTGTTTTTTTTTTAACAAAAGAGGAGTGGTGTATGCACTACAGTAATCCTGCAACCAACAAAATTGCCCTGTTTTTTCAACAGAATAAAACCACCTTTGCAAGAGGTGTAGGGCTTTTGTCGGCAGAGCTAGGGTGATGCAATGTAAGTGTAATGACTAAATCACCTTATAGTGGTGGATTTGGGAAGCCTGGGGGGGCTGGCTCCTCACTCCCAGCTGATAGTTGAGGGAGGCAGCTAGGGCTTGGCTCCTGGCTGTGCACTTGGACCAGGAAAGGTATGGGCTGAGACCAGGGAGAGGAGAAGTTCCTGGGTGGCTGTCCCAGCTCCTGTCTGGTATCAGGGATTAAGGGGAAGGGGCAGCCCACAGGGAACCCAGGAGATTGTGGGCTCCTGGCAGGAGCTGAGGTACTCATTTTGCAGCTTCTCACATTCTCCCTTAGGTTGGTGGGAGTTCTTGCAGTGAGGATGCACTCCATCAACCTAAGGAGAGCAGTGTGGACATCAGCCATTGCTGTAATTGTTGCAGTGGATAAAAGTCAACATACATTATGTAAAAAAAATTTTGTAGTGTAGAAAAGAGCTCAAACTAGGTGAAGGACCAACTATTTCACCAGCAGGCTTGATCTTGTAGTTGTACTCTGAGGCATGCATAAGACCAGATACCAGTGGACCCTGCATCAGGAAAGGCCAGAGGCAGGCTACTTATAGGTAGTGGGGCAGCAGAGCATCCTCACAAAAGAGAGCTGGGGGCACAGAGACATACAAGGAAAACATGAGAAATATTGCATTTGAGCAGGAGACAGAGGAAGTAGGCAAAGGAGAAAGAGTGACGCTTTTAGGTCTATGGCATGGTCTATGAGCTGACTTGGCTTCCTGGCTCCCAGCCAGAAAGAGGTGGCCTTCAGTGGCACCATGTCAGTCATGTGACCACTTAAGCCTTCTCCTGTCTTCTGCTCTTTTCTCTTCTGGACATACAAGTCTTCGAATAGTTTGGGCAATTCACTGCTCTGTTGGAAGGCTTCTGTTAGTCTCTTCCTGTGACTCCTAACTCTCCCCGTGCAATGCATCATGAAAATTCCTTAGGGTGGCAGGTCATGTAGGGGTTTGGCATTGCAATGTTGTGTGGAGGAATGCCTACTGTTAAACATCTAGATCATATTTATTTATTGCATGAGCTTTTGTGGGAGGAAATCCTAGTTCATCAGATGCTTGAAGATGGAGAACTTACTGAAGTTCTATAAGTTCTCCATCTTCAAGTATCTGAAGAACTGGGATTTCTCCCACAAAAGCTCCTGTGATAATAAATTTGTTAGTCATTAAAAGTGCCACAGGACTCCTTGTTTGTTTTGCTGTACTAGACTAAGATGGCTACCCCTTTGGAACTTATCTACATCAAAGTATCCCTGAGTGTCAATGCTGCTGCCACCGTCACTGCCACCTCTGGGCATAGGGCATTGCCACACCAAGTGAGGAAATCAGTATAAGTGATGCTTTAGGGTCCTGAATCAACTTACACCAGAATTCCCTGTGGGAGGTGGAGCCCCAGCCAACTATTCCCAAAGTCCGCTCCCTTCCAAGTACTTTTGGAGGAACTTCTGCAAACAAAAAGGTGGGAGAAACTTGCCATGGACCCTACAGTGTCTTATTTCTGGTCTCTGCCAAGGTCTGCTTTCTACAGCTTGTAGAAGTGGAGTTGAAGATGTTGTTTTATCTATATAGTCTTAAATGGTTTCAGATTTGCCTACTTGAGAAATGTCTCTCTTCCTGTGTGTGTTTGCCATAGCTGCAAATGTTGAAGGTGTGTTGCTGGAGCCTTGTTGGTTTGTAGGGGGCTAGGAGCTGGTAGAGCATTCTTTATGAGGGCCCTTTTACTTTGACTTCATTCTCCCTTTCCTTGTCCAGAACAGTCCAAATTTGTTTTCCTTCAGGTTACTTCACCAAACCATTTTTTTCAGGCTTGGTGGGGATGGGGAGAGAAAAGAGAAAGATGAGAGAGCTGATATATTTGATGTTAATGAGGTATCTCTTGGGGTTTTTTTTTGTTTGTTTGTTTGTTTTTTTCAAGTAAGTTAATGTCTCTGAGCAATGGGGTGAGGCTAGGTCACTGAAGTTAGTGTGAATTTTTAGGTTTTGTCTGTTTTGTTTAACATTAAAGATCTGGCAAGGTGCCTAAAGCCTGAAGGAGACTCTTTTAAATTAATTAATTATTAGAGTTGTGTATTTGTACTGAGTTAACACTCAAGGGCGACACTCTGGATCAGGACCTCATTGCACTAAAGGCTGTACAAATGCCCTGGAAGTTCAGCTACAGTAACTGGGACCATTTTAATATTTAGCTAGACACAGTCCCTGTCCCAGAAAAGCTTGCAGTCTAATTTGAAACCAAATGCAACATGACTGTGTTAAAAACAGTAGGAGGCATAAGGAGAATGGACATAAATTGAACTAAATAAGTAAATAAAATACAATTTACCCTTTAATCCAGAACAATTCTAAGGCTTCCTTCAGACATGTTGTTCCATCTTCATTACACATTAAACACTAATACAAAAATATTCTATCTCTAGACATGCCATTATTCTATGTGGGCTCTTTGAATATGGAAGTGTATAAAATAGATCTAATTCCAAAGAAGAATTTTTGACCATCTCTTTGGTAGTCCTTGTATTGCCCACAAACCTTTGTAAAACACCATTGTCTCAATTTTCTTTATAAATATTAATGACAAATGTACAGTATGTGTCGAGTGGATTGAATAATGCAGAATCAGCCTTCACTGGCATTTATTGACATTCTGAAAAATGATCAGGTTCAACTATGATAGGCAGTTTGGTTAGTAGTCAGAGGAATGGGAGCCTGGAATCAGGTTCTTTTCTTTATTGTCAGGAATTATATGATTGTAGACATATCAGTTAGGGTAACACTTTCAAGAGAGCCTAAGTACCAGTTCCAAAGTACTGTAATTTGGACAGTTAAGGCTGGAATCACAGAAGGACTTGGGTGGGTAATTTTCCACTTAACGAACATAAGTCCAAACTTTAGGCGCCACTGACATTCACAACACTGATGCTCAACAGCCATCTAGCTCTGGAGGTGCCTAAATTTATTAGGTGTTTCTCCTGTTAAAGTCCCTGAGGAACCTAAATTCCAGCAGCTGAATGTGTGCACAGCAGTTTAATTTTTGATGCCGCCCAGTATCTCAGAGCCTAACACACAATGTGATTCACAAATTAGGTACTCCCTATTTATGTTTGTGTTGGGGCTAATTCTGATAAGCATGCCTAGAACATGGTAGAGGGGTGACAGGGCTAGCGCTGTATCAGCAGTGGCTCCTTTAATAATCTCTGAGTAGTGGATAAAAGCATTCACTTTGGAGGTGAGAGACCTGTGTTCAGTTCTCCCTTCTGCCACAGAAGGGGTTTGCACCTGGGTCTCCCAATTCTGAGCCAACTGTCCTAACCACTGTCTCTAGAACAATTTGTATTTAATTATAAATTAATTCTTATTTACATACACTGAAACAACTTCCACATGAGCAACAGAGAGAAAATAATCCCATCATTCAGTGGCAAGGGTACTCTCTTGAGAGACAAAGGAGACCCTTTTTCAAATCCTTGATACACGTCAGGAAAAGAGAGAAATTGAGCCAAGATTGCCCACCTTCTGAGTGAGCGCCTCAACCAATGGGATAAAAGCTGTTGAGGGTTAGGGAAATGTTCTGGACCTGCAGTGGCATTTCTTACAAAAAATAGATGAAGCACATAACTCCATGGGAGAGTTTGGAGCTATGAAAGCCAGCTGGAGATAAATGCTGCCTTCTGGCCCAGATGAAGGCTCTAACTCCCTGAGAGGAGCTTAGGCCACACCCCTCCATCAGCATTTACTGTAGACTAGTTTAGGTGAGCCACCATGCAACATACTGGGTTTTGTGAATCCCATTTTTAGGCATCTAACACTCCCCATGCATTGTATTGGCAATCTAGGAGCCAAACTTAGTTCTGTGAATTCCGCTAGGCCAAGGATTCTCAACCCTTTCATCATAAGACATAGCTGGGAGGGCTCCCAGCTGTGCATGACACATTGAGTCACTGTCTGACCCCCCACCGCTGAAGTTCCTGTAGTGGGTCAAGCCACAGTAAATCCCACTGCTGAAGACATCTCCCTCTGAAGGGATTTTATGGTGGTAGAAGACTTGACCAGCAGCCCCTGCCACCATGAAACAGCTAATTCTGTGGCAGCTCTTGCAGAGAGCTACCACCACTTCAGCTCTTAAAGAGCCAGCGGTGTAAAATCCGTCTGCCACCACACCTCTCCTTGGGCTGTTGGCGGCAGGCTAATTTCACACGACACACTCAGCTGCTGCCTGCGACACACTTTTGTGTCATGACATTGTGATTGAGAACTGCTGCACTAGGTGACAGCAATGCCAAGTTCTCTTTGTGAATCTGGCCCTTCTATATTGTGTGTGTGTGTGTGTGTGTGTGTGTTTCCCTATTTATACAGCCAGATGCCTAGGGCATGAGCCCACTGACATCAGTGATCGTCTTTTAAATAACTTCAGTGGACTTGAATGAGGCTCTTAGTTACTAACTGTTCAAAGCTCAGAGGAAAATGTTTAAAAACAGTCATTGCAGAACATATCCTAAAATAGATTCTTTGTACATAAAATGTCACAACTCTGAAATTAGCACTTACCCAGGATTAAATTTTTCCCATCCTGGGCCTCAGGCAGACATTACATTTTGGAGGGAATTCCACATTTTGAAAGAAAATTTCTCTGAGACATGGAGATTTTAAAAAAGCATCTGTTTTGAATATTAGAATAAATCCTAGAGGTGACTTTTACCACCCAGGAACAATCAAATGATTGATGATGAAAGAATACGCCAGTTGAATCCAGATTAATTTAAATATGAAATAGCATCTTTCAAAGGTGAATCCTGGGGACTCCTTCAGAATTTGTGCAAAGGTTCAATAATGCAGACAAGTGATCTCTCAGTTGGGTGTGGAAGCTTCATTCATGGCCTCTCTCTTCTGTGAGATAGAGAGCCTTTTGTACCTTGTTAGCTAGTACTGTCAGCCTAGTGTGAAACTAATGGATCTTCTGAAGAGTCACATGTTCAACAAATGTGCAGATTATAAAATAATCTCAAAATAGTCTCCAGGGTTTCATCATAACAGTTGTGTGTGTAGAGACAAGGGAGTCTGTAGGCTATTTATAAACTCCCTAAATCTGTTCAGTAAGCTTTAAAATAACTGACTGACACACCATGAGGTATACGACAAAAGAAGAGTGGAGAAGGAATTCCATGTATTAGTTAGAAGGAAAATAAAAACTGCAAATGGGATTGAATAATTTCTTTAACAGATATAAAATTTCTATCTTCTCAGTTTAATTATTCAGCACTGCTGATGTAAATAATTTACATCATAAATAGATGGAGATTAGAAGCAGCTAAGTGGGAGACGGTGGTGAATTTGGGTGTGAAATGAGCAATGTGCTGTAGGTTGTAATCAAAAGCAGTTGAGAACTATATTTCTTAAAATACACAATGAATGTTTGCTGGTTTTGTTTTGTTTTTGTTTTATGGCCTGTTCCTTTCCACTTAATTATGCCTTATTGCTTTAAAAAGATATTTTAAATTCCAGTAAATGGACAATTAGCTATATCAGATAATTGTACAAATTTAGATATGGAAGAATAAAAGCTTAATGAAGTATATTGTAATCAAACTAGTTGTAAATTTAGCCTTGCAGCTGATTCCCCAAGGACATTGGCACGTGCCACTGTGTATAATGAAATGAATGTGACCCACCAAATGCATTTATGATCTCCATAATGGGGAAGAAAAAAGATTAAGGTCTAGTGAGGTCTAACAAAGGGCAGAGACCAGAATTCTGAACAGATGGCATACAGGGGCCCACTGGCCTCTTGAAAGCCAGGGACGGGAGAGAATAGGCTGATAGTCATTAGCAGGAGGTGATAAAAAGAGGCATCCGGGATCTTTCCAAACAGCTGCTTAAAAGAATAAAGACCCTGAACCTTAATGAGCTTAAAAGATGCTATTTCATTTTTGAAGAACATATATTTCTGTACATAAGGCTGAGCTGTGGTGAGCACCATGGTCTGTAGCATTACAATACTTCGTTTCATTATTGATTTGTTATTTTTGCTTTAGAAGGGTAATATGCAGCATTAAACCTACATATGTTGATGTTATAATAATAATAATAAAAAAGCCTTTCTCTTTTTGCAATCATCAAACTCTTAACAAAAACTTGAAGTTCTGATAATTTACAGAACAAGGTGATTTGCACTGACTTTTAGAGGGGCTACTTTGCCTGGCTTGTCACATATTTATATAGCTATATTTGTCCTTTTTCTCTTTATTTTACATAAGTAACCAAAAGCCTGTGTTTCAGACTGAAGTATTTTGAGCTGCATAAATCATTGCAAATAATAGATAAGTAACTCAATTTCTGTTGTCATGGTTTACTTGTGACGAAAAAATTTAAAATCCTGTGACTGGCCTGGCCAGCTGAGTTGGGTTCATGGGGTTTGGTTTACAGGGTTGTTAAATTGTGGTGTAGACATTTCGACTTGGTCTGTAGCCTGAGCTCTGGTACCCTCCCACCTGGCAGAGTCCTAGAGCCTGGAGTCCACCCTTAGCCCAGTGAGCCAGAGTTTCTTGGCATGGGCCAGCTGTGGGTTTTTAATTGCACTTTAGCCATACCCTTGCTGCTTGACATCAAGCCAAAGAAAACTGCTGAATCAAAATTAGGTTTTTGAGCATAACAATAATCTCTTATCATAATCACAAAGAAAGCACCAGTGATGAAATTTGATTGAATAATGTTTTGTACTTGATGGCTATTTCAGTAGCCTGATGCACTATTTTAAAACAATCATTATAAGTTAACCATAATCTTTTCTTTACCTCCACCCCAAAATTATTTTTTTTAAATAAAATATTGTCAACAGCAGCATCTTGAGTTAGAAAAAAGTATCCAGTGGTTTGCTTGAGGAGTCATTGTCAGCCCTGGTTTTTCATTAGTAATCTGGTAAATGGTAATTTGGGAAAATTCACAGGTGATGCTAAATGGGAAGGTGTGGAAAAGAACAGAGATGATGGAAGTAATCCAAAGGGACCTAGCGAACTCAGAAATATGAAAATAAGAAGAGTATAAGACAGTCCTTGCCCACTGGAGTTCAAAATATAAAATGATTAGTAGGGATAATGCCGGGAAGGCATTTAGAGGTGCACAGTAAAAGCAATTTATCACATGGTCTAGTGTATAAATGTCATCTCTAAGTTTGGAAAGTATGGAATGTGTGTGTATATCTATATGTGAGAATGAAATTAACTTCAAGATACCCAAAGAAAACAAGAGGAGGACCATTTTAAGTCAGTGTTTCAGAAATGAGTAGGAAATCTTTGATTCACAGGCAATACCCACCTATGCTATCCATTGAGACACCAATTTGAGAGTTACTTTTCTTATAGTAAAACAAACAAGGAGTCCTGTGGCATTTTCAAAGACTAACAAATTTATTAAATTAAAGCTCATGTGATAAATGTGTTAGTCTTTAAAAGTGCCACAGGACTCCTTCCTTGTTTTGTTAAACTAGACTAACGTGGCTACCCCTTTGGAACTTCTTTTATAGTGCCTTACACAAAATACTGCTTTTCTCTAGTTCTGAAACAGCCTTATTTTACAAGTTGTTTGCAGTACTGTTGTACCTATGTTGCTTCCAGGATAATAGAAAGAAAAAGTGGGTTAGGTAATACTTTTTCATTGGGCCAAGTTCTGTTGTAAAAGAGAAATGCTTACAAGATACATACAAAAAAAGCAAGGAGTCTTGTGGCACTTAAAGACTAACAGATTTATTTATCGCATGAGGTTTCGTGGGAGAATATCCCACTTCATCAGACGCTTTGAAGAGGGAGAACTTACAGAATTGGATGAAAATAAATGCAGGGGAGTGTTAGACATAGGAACAGGTCATACAGCAACAGCAAATCAGAGCATTTGTAAGGATTCAAACTTTAGGAAACAGCATGCAGAGGGGGGGTGAAGTCAAATTACCTGTTATAATGTTAAAAGAATCCATAGCCATGATTCAGCCCTGCTTTCACACAATTTAATTAGCATATTAATTCAATTTCAGCTGTTTCTCTTTGAAGTCTTGATGTCCCATTTATTTTCTTGATGACCATCTTTAACAGGTCATCAGTGGAGTAATTAGGAAGATGGAAGTGCTCAGCAACTGGTTTTTTTTTTTTGTGTGTTATGATTTCTGATATCAGTTTTACGAGCATTAAAGTCTTCTGTGTACGGTCTGTCCTGTTTGTCCAATGTATGAGGTATGGGGGCATTTCCAGCACATGATGGCATAAATCACATTAGTGGATGAGCAGGTGAAGGACCCTTTGATGGAGTAGCTGGCTTGATTAGGTCCTATGATGGTGTCTTTTGTGCAGATATATGAACAGAGTTGGCAGCGTGGTTTGTTGCAGGGATATGTGCCTGCTTTAATGTTTCTGTTGGTAGGTCTGTAGTTGCTGGTAAGTATCTGTTTAAGGTTCAGGGGTTGTCTGTAGGCGAGGAGAGGTCTGTCTCCCAAGGCTAGAGAGAGTGAGATGTCATCTTTTAAATAGGCTGGAGGTCCTTAATGATCTGTTGTAGAGGTCTGACTTGAGGGTTGTATGTGGTGACCAGTGGCATTCTATTGTTTTCTTTTTTGGGGACTTTCCTGTAGCAGTTGACTCCAGGGTACCCATCTGGCCCTGTCAATCTGTTTCTTTACTTCTTCAGGTGGGTACTGTAGTTTTAAGAAAGCTTGATAGAGATCCTGAAAATGTCTGTCTCAGTCTGAGGGATCACAGCAAATGTGGCTATATCTTAGAGCTTGGCTGTAGACAATGGATCATGTGGTGTGTTTAGGATGGAAACTCGAGGGATGTAGATAACTATACTGATAAGTAGGTTTTTGTTATAGAGTGGTGTTGATGTGTCCCTCCCTAATTTATACTGTAGTGTCCAGAAAGTGGATCTCCTGTGTGGAGTGTTCCAGGCTCAGTTTGATTGTGGGGTGGAAATTGTTGTAATCTCTGCGGAAATCCTCAAGAGCATCCCTGCCATGGGTACAGATGATGAAGTTGTCATCAATATAGCATAAGTAGAAGAGAGGTGTTTTGGGATGAGACTTGAGGAAACGTTGTTCTAAGTCGCCCATCCATAGATGAAGCTCTTTACACTAACGTCCCACACAAGGATGGATTACAAACTATTAGAAGAACCACCCCAGATGATGCCACAGTGCAGCTTGTGAGTGAACTTTGTGACTTTGTGCTCACCCACAACTGCTTCAGATCTGAGGACAGTTTATACCTCCAAGTCAGTGGTACTGAATGGGTACCCGCATGGCCCCACAATATGCCAACATATTTATGGATGACTGAGAACAACATAGGTCCTGTGCCTCAGGCAGGATGGGTGTGAGCAAGCAATCTATAGTCCCCACCCCTTAGGCAAGGCAGGGCAGGGCAAGGCAGGCAAATAGTCTAGATGCCTCTGAGGTTTTACAGGCTGGGGATGAGGCAACTACCCCATGGGAGGTGAGGAGAGGAGGAAGAGGGATGCAGTTCCTCCTGTCTCTACCGGGTCCCAGCCCAGGTCTCTGTCAGTGACAGAGTGTTCTATCGCTGGTTCAGCGGGGCTCTAGTTAATTTGATTGCAGGACACAGGTCAACTGGACAGCTGTCAAGCTCCCCTGGGCTTCTGTCTTCCCCATTTCTTTGAAGAACCTAGGCCTCAATGTTGCCTTAATCTCCTTGGGGTAGGTGGCCAGGATACTTCTCACGGACCCTCAGCATTGTGGGTCACAGGCAGCTCCTCCAAGTCACAAATATATGGCAGCAGTTGGGCTTTGGCTACATCACCAGTAGAGAGACATCCTACTCCTCTGGCAGCTTCCACCCAAGTGAGCTTGACAGCTCACTTGTTATTCTTCGTGTCCTGCCCCTCATCTTCTGCTGGGTATCAGGGTTGTTTTGGCTTCACCCATCAGGCATCAGGCCATTCCTTCCTCTCAGTCTTCAAGTGAGGCCATGTCCCCTCACTACAGGACCAAACATTTTGATTTCTAGACTATTACATTTATATAAGAGTAAAATACATAATCCCTGTTGGAGTGCATGATAGAACTTGCCATTGTTTATGCATGTGACATTTAGGGGTCCCATCAAATTGAAAGCATATATTTAACATTAATAGAGCTCTTTGAAAGAGCTTAATCATATACCTTTTGTTCTTGGACTATAGACTTGAGGGTATAGATAAGTCTTTGAGTTGAGATCAGTCTTCACATGAGTAAGACCCTAGATTATACATACCTTTTTACATGCAGAGCAGAAATAGGAGACATTTTTATTAGAATAGTAATTACATTGCATCAATTTTATCACGTTCTATTATTCATCACTTTAATACATTTTTTTGCATGTGATTGCATCTGCATGGCAGTTACCTCAAATGATTCCCTTAATCTCAACCAAATATAGAAGTAGTACACTATAGGAGTGTAGGATTACATACCATTTGGTACATAATCTGCACAGCATGGCCAAAACCATGTGTTCAAAATTCATGAGATTTAATAGAAAAGTTTTTTTTTCTACTATTTCTTTGTATTTACTATTTATTTTTATGTGTTCAGGGATCAAGTTTTTGATTTCTCTCCTCAACCATGAGGGCTAGAAACTTCCTTTCAATAACAAACGAAAACTGAGAATTTCCTGTAATAACATGACTCCAGGAGGTGGGACTTTAAGAAAAAAATCAAGGACTCTGAGACCTGTGATATGATTGTGAGAGCTCCTATTAAAGTATTCAGACTGACAGGATGAGAAGAATGTGGAATTATTCCAAGATAGGATCCCTTAGTGACATTCTCAACTTGGCCTTCATCCCTGCAAGCACTCTTATTTCCTCTGTATTTTCTTTTGATTACATCTTTGGTAGGTAGTCTTTAAATATCCAGTTTTATAGCATTTTATAAGAAATATAAAAGTAAAAATAAAAACTTGTAATGTTAATGGTTTTGTGTTTTATTTGTTCCCACCACAATTGAATGATTGAAACATTTTTCACCATTTTAAAGAATTTGGGTACAGCTTATAATTTCTCTAGTTTCTGCTGGAAAGTGTGTATTAGTGTATGACTATGCTGATTGTATGCATTCCATTTGTATTTTTTAAGTGTTCAGAATGTTGGGTTGCAGCAGGACTGCAGGTGAGCTTTTTATAAACTACTCAGTGGATGATCCATTGATTATATAATATTATGCTAAAATCTGACACTTACTGTAGGGCTTCTTTATACTACCAGAGGAATGCAAATAGGTCTTTGTGTAAATCAGGTTGAAAGAATCTAGGTTCCCACATTAATGAACAATATATGAGAAGATGTAGACAGTAAACAAAGGTGATACATTTTATGCAGCTCCATGTATGCTGTTTTATTTAAAGATATGAAAACTGATTCATTCAGTTTGCATATTCAGAGATACTTTTTGTATGACCTTAAAGTTTAGTTTCAGGTCAATACTCTTAAGCAGAATGAGGGTGGGGCCTGAAGCCTCACAAAACTCAGTAACTGTAGCAGGTGATTGGGGGCTGAAGGTTTCTGGATGGTATGGGGAAGCCAGGGCATCTAGGTTTGTGATGGGGGTTGTTGTGAAGATTGGGTGGCTGGAAAGAATGGGGGGCAGGGTTAGCTAAGTGAAGCTGGACTTGTGGAAGTATCCAGAGGAATAGATGGATAACTTGGGAGAAGCTGGGAACAGCTGATTGTTGGGGAAGAGTAGTAGGGGGCGTTAATTTTGAACACCAGAAGGATGTCTGGGGCGCATCTGGATGGGGAGGCTGAAGGCTGGATGGAAGTTGGAACCTGCTGAGAAGTCACTGGCTGGTAGCTGGGCGGATACTGGGGCAATGTGGTAGTGTTTAGAGACCCCATACTAAACCATAGCAAGGCATAGGGCATTATTGTGCTAGGGAGGTCCCACCTTCAGGAACTGCAGGGCATGTGCCATGTAGATGGGCAGCTGAACAGGGCATTGATACACTGGGGAAAGGGGGAATGAAAGGACCAGATGTTCCAGTTTTATGGGGACAGTCCTGATATTTGAGGCTTCATTTCATATGGACACCAATTACCTGCATCCCCTGCCCCAATATTCACACTTGTTATCTGGTCACCCTCAAGTGAAAGGAGTTACAGGCTGGCTGGAGTAGGGGGACCATTTATAATGTGATTTAATATCATATGTCTACATCTACCTGCTTAGTTCGAACTTGCTTAGTATGAACTAAGCTGTTTGAAGTCAGTTTGAACTAACTGTGTTTTTTTTAAGTTGAACTAACTTTTTAGTTCAATCTAGCCATGCTTTTTTCAGTTCTTATTTAGTTTGAACTAGCATGACTACATCGTGCTAGTTCAAACTACAATATGAAATAAGTTCGAACTAAGCAGTTACCATTCAAACTAACTAGTTTGAACTAAGCTTTTTTAGTTCGAACTAGGCAAAGCCTAGTGTAGGCAGGGTTTAGGCTGGTCTGGATTAAACCTCCTTAATATGGACTAATTTGCTAGTGTGAACATAGCCAATGTTTCAAAGTTACTATAGTTCATATGAGATAGGCCATGTCAGATATTTTGAGAAAATTTATAATGTGCTAAATATGATGATACTGTTTCTGTGCATGTCTCATATTTGTATTGAAAGTTATGGATATATTTAATGTTGTATGTATTTCAGTTTGTGCCATGTTTCTAACATGATCACTGCAGAACTAACCTGCTTAATGGCCCATTAAGGTGAACTTAAAGGTACAGTATGCCCAGGGATAGAACCCAGGGGCTATATCTTATGAGTAGCAAGGACGTACTTGTGTGACTTTTGACTCCATCTTTTTTTGGTAAGTTTCCACAGCCAGCATGGCAAGGGTCAAGGGACAAAAAAGGCAGCTACACAAATCCCTTTTCTCTTCAGTTATCAGTATACAGTTTTACAGAGAAACAAAGGACCGAGACCAATCCAAACATTGGATGTATATCTGAGTGACTATACAAGTTTGCAACCTCACAATTCTACTGGGAACCTAATATATATGGACCTTCAAATCATTTGTACATATGTGATTGCTTTAATCATTTAACATTTCTCTTCTAGTTTGTTTCTCTCCTTTTATAATAAACCTTTAGTTTTAGTTTCTAAAGGATTGTCAGGCAGCATAGTATTTTGGCTAAGGTTAAAACATAATTATTTGGTAATGTAGCTGATCCTTTGGGGTCAGGAGAATCTTTTTGATAAAAAAAACATAAGAGTTTGAAGTAACTTTTCTCTTTACTGGATCAAGTGGCTGATTGGGAGCCAAAGACTAAAATGCAGTAAAGGAGGCTGAATATTTGCATGTTTTAGTGATAATCAGTGTGGGGAATCAGAAGCACTGTTTGTGTCTGGATGGGATGTCTGACTTCAGTGTCACCCACCAGTGCTGGGAGAATCTGTTCTCCATTTGCAGCCTGTCCTGACCTTGGTATTTTCAGGTATTTTCACAATGGATAAGGCTACTCTCAAAGTAGTGATCTGGACCTTCACCTGCTCCATTCCCCCACCCTTTCAGAACTGGGAGAGCAAAGAAAGGCCTTTTATGATTAGGATGCTATTCCCCCTATAGGGGTAGGCAAACCCCAGCATGTGTGCCGACAGTGGCACGAGAGCCCATTCAGAGCGGCATGCAGAACTCTCTGCAATGCCACAGAAATTGTGGCTTCTGTCTCTGAAAGCCACTCTGGGCAGCTTCTTTCAGGGCCAGCTGGGGCATGGAGGGTCCCCATCATGCCCATATTCCAGGCAAGGTGTGGAAAGAAGATGCCTGGAACGACAGGAGTCACTCTGGGTAACTTCTTTCCTCAGCATGCCTGGGGACCCCCAAAAGGAGCTGCTCCAGGCAGTTTCTTTCCATGGCATCCCTGCGGACCCCTGTCCCCCAGGCATGCTGCCAAGAGGAGTCACTGAAGGAGCTTCTTTCCATGAATGGCTCCTTTCAGAGGCATGCCAAGGAAGTGCCCCTCTCCCTGCTCCCCCAACCTCCAGCTGTGGCTGCCACCAAATTTCCAGGCAGCTGCTGCCTTTATTTCTGTGAAGGAAGCCAGTGGCACTGCCTGACAGTCGAGGAGAAGGGGCTGGCACAGGGGTCGGCAAAGGTTGCTGACCCCTCCTAACCTGTCACTATTGAGACCGTGATTGTGCCCCATACTCAGTAACTAGCTCGGTTGGAAAGAGACCTGGGGGACAATGTCACGAGGTGAACTAATGAGTGGTTTGTACATTGTCACCCTCTTTTAGGGCCTTATAGTGGGAAACAGATGAGTGAGTGGGTCCCAGTCTCTTTCTCTTGCTCCCCTTCCTTGCTGCTGTGACAGAAGCCTGAAGGAAGAAGAAAAGACACTCAGGAGTGATTGAGACCTCCTAAATACAACCTGATGGGGTCTCCTGAGAACAGAAGGATTGAAAAAAACTGTGGGGATACACTTTGACAACTAGGCCAGATGGCTTCAGGACTGACCAGCTGAATGCTAGTCCTGGGCTCCTCTGACATTCTGCCCTTGGAGGATAAGATCAAGGCAACCCGGAGAGAAGTTAGCCAGCTGGTGGAACTACAGAAGGGTGTAGAGATTAAGGATAAGACTCGGCTACAGAAAAAATACAAGGGCCTGACTCCATCTGAAGCCCTAGAGACTGCTAAACAAAGGCTCACAGCACTGGCTACCAGGCTAAGGAGATACACTAGAGCAGCAGAGGCCATAAAGATGCCCTCCAAAGAACCATCCAAGGTGTACTCCCAACTGCAGTTCAACAACACAATAACAGCAGAGCCACCAACAGCAGAAACTGAACAGTACTGGAAGAACATCTGGGAGAAAGAGAAGACTCATAACACCAGTGCAAAGTGGCTGCAGGACCTGAGAACAGACCACAGCAATCTCCCAGAACAGGAACCAGTCACCATCACAGTAGCAGACATCCAACAGAGGGTCAAGAACATGAAGAGCTGGACAGCACCTGGCCCCGACATGGTCCACATCTACTGGCTAAAGAAACTAACAGCAGTGCATGAACGCCTAGCAGCACAGATGAACCAGCTGCTAGCAGCAGGCTCCCACCCAGCCTGGCTAACACAAGGAAGGACAGTGCTGATCATGAAAGACCCCCACAAGGGAACAGCACCATCCAACTACCGGCTAATAACCTGCCTCCCCACAACATGGAAAGTCCTATCAGGCATCCTAGCTGCCAAGCTACAGGACCACATGGGCCAGTACCTGAGCACAGCTCAGAAGGGCATTGGGAACAACACCAGAGGCTCAAGACACCAGCTGCTCATAGATAGAGCAGTCGCCCAAGACTCAAGGTCTAGACAGACCAATCTGAGCACAGCCTGGATTGACTACACGAAAGCCTACGACTCAATGCCGCACACATGGATCTGTGAATGTCTGGCTCTATACAAAAGTCAACAGGACACTAAGGACCTTCCTCAAGAACTCAATGGGACGGTGGAAGACAACACTGGAAGTCAACTCAAGACAGCTTGCACAAGTGGCCATCAAGTGCGGCATATACCAAGGTGATACGCTGTCCCCGCTGCTGTTCTGCATTGGCTTGAACCCCCTCAGCGAGATAATCACAAGGACTGGATATGGGTACAAGTTCAAGAGTGGAACTACCATCAGCCACCTCCTCTACATGGATGACATCAAGCTGTATGCTAAGAATGAATGAGACATCGACTCGCTAATCCACCTGACCCGGATCTACAGTGAGGATATTGGGATGTCATTCGGACTGGAGAAGTGTGGCCGGATGGTAGTAAAGAGAGGAAAGGTAGTCAAGACTGATGGGGTGGAACTACCAGCAGGCCACATAGCAGACATACAGACCAGCTACAAGTACCTTGGCATCCCACAGTCGCATGGGAACCACGATGAGGAGGCAAGGAAGACAGCAACATCCAAATACCACCAAAGGATAAGACAGGTCCTGAAGAGCCAGCTCAATGGGAAGAACAAGATCCATGCCATCAACAGGTACGCCCTGCCAGTCATCAGATACCCTGCCGGTATAGTGAGCTGGCCAAAGGAGGACATGGAGGCTGCCGATGTGAAGACCCGGAAGCTCCACAAGGTACGGAGGTTTCCACCCCAAGTCCAACACCCAGAGACTGTACGCCAGCCGGAAAGAAGGAGGGTGGGGTTTGGTGAGTGTCAAAGCCACTGTCCTGGATGAAACCCAGAGCATCCAGGAGTACATCAGTAAGATGGCACCCAAAGATGAGCTGCTGACAGAATGCCTGAGGCAGCAGCAGCAGCAGACATGGGAGGAAGATCAAGCAGAAGTGCCATGGGATGTACCATCGACAGATAGCTGAGGTGGCTGACATTGGGAAATCCTACCAGTGGCTGGAAAGGGCTGGACTAAAAGACAGCACTGAGGCACTGATCATAGCAGCACAAGAACAGGCACTGAGCACCAGATCCATTGAAGCAGGGGTCTACCACACTAGACAGGACCCAAGGTGCAGACTGTGCAGAGAGGCCTCAGAGACAGTCCAACACATAGTGGCAGGATGTAAGACACAGGCAGGAACAGCATACACTGAACGGCACAACCATCAGATTTTTTTGGCCCACTCCTCCAATTTGTCTATGTCAGTGGTTTTCAATTTTCTTTTCTTGGGACCCAGTTGAAAATAGTCACTTGTGTCCATGACCCAGCAATTCTATCTTTGAGCAATGCATTCCAGTCTTTTGGTGGCAGCAGCAGGGGTGCCATGACCCATTGCCTGAGGGTCTGTGACCCAGTACTGGATCCTGACTGTAAGTTTAAAAACCACTGGTTTAGGTTACTCTGTATCCTATCCCTACTTTCTAGGCTATTTACCACTCCCCACAGCTAAATGTCATCTGCAGTTTTGCTGAGGGTGCAATCCATCCCATCCTGAAAATCATTAATGAAGATATTGAACAAAAGTGCCCCAACTCTGACTATTGGGCCTCTCTATTTGTTACTGATTGCTAACTAGACATCAAGTCATTGATCACTGCCCATTGACTCTGTTGAGCTAATTTCCAAAAGGATAGCCGTGTTAGTCTAGTCCAGTAAAAAAACAACAAGGAGTTGTGTGGCACTTTAAGACTAACAGATTTATTTTTTGCATGAGCTTTTGTGGGAGAAGATCCCACTTCCTCAGATGCTTCGAAGATGGATGAACTTACAGAAAGGAATGAAACTAAATGCAAGGGGGTGTAAAACATAGGATCAGGTCATAAAGTAACAGCAAATCAGAGCAGTTTACAGGTTCAAACCATGGGAAGCCTGAAGTCAAATTACCCTTTGTAATGGGAAAAGAATCCATGGTCTCGATTCAGACCAGCCTTCACAGAATTTAGCTTGCATATTAATTCGAGTTCAGCTGTCTCTCTTTGAAGTCTTGATGTCCCAGGTACAGCTCTGTTGAGCTAGTCATCTTTCTAGCCATCCTGTAGTCCCTTCATCCAAAGCAGGGGTGGCCAAACTCAGGGAACTCAAGGGCCACACAAGTTGATTATTAAACCTTCAAGAGGCACACTTAGGCATATAGCCATATACTTATACCTACTCCAAAATTACTAAGTTTAAAATTCATTGCACACTTTAATTTTATCCTAAAAAGATCCTACTAATGCCAGATTCTAGTAATTACTTAAGATTACCATGAAAACTAGAACTACAGTAAATGATTTATTTTCTTCTTCAATTTTTTTCTTATTATTCAATGTCATGTTTAGAAGGACTTGAAAACATGATTTTATTTTAACAACAAAGAAACCACATTTGGGCCTACCAGAAAATCTAAACATGGCATTCTTCTACGCACTGTCCTGACCAGGCCATGCTTCTTTCCATCGTTCCCGACCATGCCGATGCTTCCCCACTGTTCCCGACTACTCTGCCACTTTCTCTCCATCCCCAGCCATGCCACCATTTCCCTTTCATTCCCAATCATGCTGCTGCTTCACCTCCATTCCCAACCATGCTCTGCTTCTCTCAGCTGTCCCCAACCATGCTGCACTTCTCCCAGCTGTCCCTGACCATGCCAATGCTTTCTCTCCGTCCCCGACTATGCTGCCGCTTCTTCTCCATCCCCAACCATGCTGAACTTCTCCCAGCCATCCCAACCATGCCACCACATCCCCCTCTTCCCCATCCATGCTGCCGCTTCCCTGCTGTCTGCAACCATGCTGCTGCCTCCCCTCTATCCCCGACCATGCCGCACTTCTTCCTGCCATCCTGACCCCCTCCCTAAATCCCAGGCCCTGACACTGGCTACCCCGTGCCAACCCCCCATCCAGGGTTCCCTTACCTGGCCTCTCTGGTGGCTAGGCAGAGGCTGGAGCTCCCCCCAAACATGCTCAGAGCATGCTCAGGGTGGGAGACTTAAAGCTCATAGGATGGAGCTGCTTTCCTGTCTCTGACGGGCATATAAGCCAAGTTCTTCAGCAAGCTGCACTTTTTCTTTCAAGAGGTGCATGTGGCTTGTAAGCTGCAGTTTGGCCACGCCTGATCCAAAGCATACTTCTTTCACTTGAGGATAAGAGTATTGTGGAAAACATGTAATTTCATAACAAAATACAATTTAAAAGTATAAAGATCTATTCTTCATAAACAAAGGTTGATTTGTGTTAATTCTATTGCCATGCTTTACTTTGTTCAGTATCAGCCACTCCATTGTTTTACTCAGTATTGATGTTGGGCTGACATGCTTATAATTACCTGATTACCTTTTTAAAAGTTGGTGTAATATTAGCTTTCCTCTAGACTTCTGGAACTTTCCAAAGCTCCAAGACTTAACTGAAAAATAACATTAACAGTTCAGGGAGCTCATCAGCCAGCTCTTTTTAACTTTTGGATATAAGTTATTTGGATTTGCTGATGTAAAATATGTAGCCTTCATTTAACATCTTTCAGATATACTAGTGGAATGGAAAAAATATTACTCTATGTTGAGAATATATAATCTCTTTTTTTCCCCAGATACAGAACAGAAATATTTATTGAATACTTTTGCCTTTTTTGTCTGATTGATAATTCTTTCCTTTCCATCAAGTAATGGCCCACAACCATTGCCAGAATCTTTTTTCCTTCTTGCTATATTTTTAAAAGTCTTTACTGTCCTTAACTTCATTGGCCATGTATTTCTGCTTGTGTCCCTTGGCTTCTTCTATCCAGGGGTGGATTAAGGGCACTTGGGGCCTTGGCCCTCTGGTGGGCCCCCATCTGTGTCATCACTGATGGCCCCATTACCCCACTGGTGGCCCCTCTTTAGGGGTGCCGGCCCCCGCTGCAGCTGGTCTGCCCACGCAAAACCGACAGGGTGTAAGGCCCCCACCTGGGCACAGGCCCCATAGCCCTGTGCAGTAATCCACTGCTGCCCCTACCAGTTTTTTACAGTTCCAGATGTCTGATTTATATTAATTAGTTTAAACTTCCCATTTCTTCTATTTGTTGTATCTTTTATTTTTTACAGCTGTCTTTTCATCCCTTCTAAACCAGGCCAGTTTTACAACCAGCACAATCCTCTTCCTTGGTTGTTGGATTGTGGCTTACAGGCCATGCAATAAGGTGTTTTTAAGTTATTTCCAATTATCATTCATATTTTTTCTGATTACATTGTTCCTCTCAGCAGATTTAGCTCATAAGTGTTTTCAGCTTTGTGAAATTGGCCCTATTAAAGCACAAAATATTTATATTACTGGTCAGGAGTTTATCCCATATTCACATTATAAACACGATCAAATAATGATTATTTATATCTAAGCTATTCCTTATTTTTTAGTTTTATGATCAATTGCTCCTTATTCGTTTGTTCAGGATTTAATATATAGTTCCTCCATGCTGACTAGAACTCTTTTTGAGTTTGGAAATTGTCATCTGTTATGTTTACAAATTCCAGGCATGTTTGGTACTAGCAGCAAGAGACCTCCAGCATATGTCAGTCAAATTGAAATCCCCATAATCACACAGTTTTTTTTCCTGTCACATTCTAGATAAGTGTGTAGGGAAGCAGTCATCCTATTACCTAGTATGAGTTGGTGGTCTATAGCAGACACCAGTTAGTGCCAAATCTTGTGCTACACCTGTTTGGACATTGATCCACAAGCATTCAAGATCATTTTCTTCCATGTTATCAGTGATTTGGAAATTTCCCTTTTGCCCACTAAATCCTTCCTAAATAGCTTATAACCATTGATTTTAACATTCCAGTTCTGAAAATCATCCCACCAAATTTCAGTAATGTCAACCTGATTGAGTTTATGCTCATAAATAAGCAATTTCAATTCCTCTTGTTTAGTGTCCAGATTCCTAGGATGGGTGTATAGGCAATTAAATAATTTATTTTATTCCTTTGATTTCTTGATTAATTCTGTTTTCAACATTTCAGTTTTGTTCTGAGTACTTATATTTTCTCTCTTTTTACTCTCCCCTTTTTCTCTGAGTATAATCCACTCCTGACTATTCTAGCCAGCCTGTCCTAGGGAAGATTGATCCCTCTTCAGTTGAGGTGAAGGACATCCAAACTATACAGCCCTCTTTCTCCACAGAAGGTGGATCAAAACAAAAGCCCACCATCCTACATCACATACATAGCTAGTGATTCACTTGCAGAATCTTCTCCCATCTGTCTTCTTGTGCTAGAGGGACAAGAAAGATCTCAGTGAAGAAAGTTTGGACATTCTTCTTCAGCATGCTTCTGAGTTCTGTCAAGTAGTTCACTATCTGACAGATATTGTGATGAAATGTCTTAGTACTAATATGAACCATCACCCGTGGATCTTTGACCATTGACTTTGGAAGCCTACCCAATTTTACTATGACATCATTTGTCTTGATTCCAGGAAGGTAGCACACCATCTTGTTGTCTGCATGTCCCTTTCAGAATGTTCCTTTGAGTATTGAATCTCCAGAAAGGATCACATGTCTATCTTGGACAGCTGGAGAACTCTTTTCACATAGGATAGATTTCTGACAGGTCTATACATGTCCTATACTTCTTTTCATTCCTTTTGACCTCTTGGATCGTGAGAGGCATCTTCCATAGTTTCCAGTTTGAGGACATGTTATTGATTTGAATCTTCTAGCTGTTTGGAATTCATTCTGCTTCTCTTCTTTCTGA
This sequence comes from Podocnemis expansa, assembly GCA_007922195.1. Classification (NCBI taxonomy): domain Eukaryota; kingdom Metazoa; phylum Chordata; order Testudines; family Podocnemididae; genus Podocnemis; species Podocnemis expansa. The sequence goes on along the minus strand of ML682013.1, from coordinate 6,748,132 downwards.
TGGCCATAGTCTGCCAATCATTATCTGTCTCCAGCTATGTAGAATGCTGATCTGACCTCTTTCTTTTGTTGGTCTAGGTGGAGGCTGAGTTGAGGAGCTTCTGATAACTGAATTTTATTTTAAGAAAAATACTCTGTACTAATGCTAATTTTATTCAGTCCTATTTCAGAGATATTTCTAAAATATGTTGCACTAAATTCAACCATGCTATAATTGGCCCACTAGTATGAAGCTAGCATCTAGCTGTGTTCAAGAAACTTGCTTGTAGGTATGTCCTTAAGAAGGGCTCTTGACCAAATGAGATCAAGTTAGTTTTATGGACAGAAAAAGTGAGTGAGCAAACCACATCTCCCTTTTTACATTAGCTGTTGGTTGACTAACAGAGTAATTTTCTATCCTAGAAGAAGACATTACTAAAGAAATGGAAAGAAAAGTGGTTTTATGGTATAAGAAAAAGGTTTTGGGGAATCAATGGTAACAGATGGCTTAAGATCTTCAGTTTTTCCACTAATCCTACAAGTAACTAATCCTACTAATCCTAAAGTATTCTCACAGATGTCATAAGAATTTCTGCCCCAAAAAGTCTAGTACACAAATCATGAAAACACTTTCTGGTATTTGTTATCTTTAAATGCAAATATTCATATTAAATTAAACACAAACTAAGTCTTTGCAGGATCAAAACTGAAGTCTTTCAACTGGATCTCTATAAATATAGCATGAGTAGTGTTCAAAAATTACCCTTAAAACAGTCAGGATAACAAAAGATATTAAGGCGATTGGGTGAGGAAAGAGAATGTTTATAGCAACAATGTAAATTCTGAAAAAGAAAAATAGCCATGATTCTTGCAAAACATACAAACAAGGAGTCCTGTGGCACTTAAAGACTAACAAAATATATTTATTGCATGAACTTTTGTGGGAGAAAATCCCACTTCATCAGACGCTTTGAAGATGGGGGAACTTACAGAATGGGAGTAAATAAATGCAGAGAAGTGTAAAACATGGGAACAGATCACACTGTAACAGCAAATCAAGGCAGTTGTAAAGATTCAGACACTGAGGAACAGCATACAGAGGGAGATGAGGTCAAATCACTAACACGGCTGCCCCTTTGAGTCTTGCAAAGAATTTCATGTTGGAAAAGAACATCTACTTGTTGTTTATATATGTAAGGCAGTTTAGCAACAGTAAAATATGGAAAGCAAAAAAATCTGCAACCATTCAACATTTCTACAACTTTATTGTAAGATTTTTTTCTATTCAAAAATTCAAAATATTTCCCTGTGTGAAAGGTTCATTTCACTTTAATGAGTGCAAACAAATCAACACGGTTCGTACAAGGTAGCTTTTGTTTGAGTTGTGTACCCAGGAGATGCATAATGAGTGCAGAGGACTGTACCTATGGGATCTGAGCTTCTGAGAAGGCAGAGAAATTAGAGTGCCCAGCATATTCACTCTGGGTTATTCAAGGGGCCAGGGGAAGAATAATAGTAAATCGATTCTGTAGCGTTCAGTGTGTTATCTGAAAGTTGGGTCATGAGGCAGTAATTTCCTTCATCCAATTTTTATTAAAAAAGAGATTAAATGAACTGTCCATGGTGGAACATTTTATACGGAGGTAGCTAACGCCATTGGGAAAATGCATCTAAACATGCGGAGAAGGGTGAGAGTCTGTAGATCCAAAGTGGCTAACTGGGCATCCTCTCCCCTTCAGAATATTAGGCTTCAATGTGATTTTAATGCCATTTCCGCAGGCATACCTAGGAACACAATAGAAAGAAACAACAGAAGGGAGATGCCTTGCTGAGAAATCTCTGGGTGTTTTTTCAGTGAGTATTGAGCCCTTAAGTAGCTCGCTCTTTCTGCCTGCTTCCAGAGCCACTTACCACTCTTTCCATTTCTTTCTGCCACTCTGCCACATAGATGCACACAGGGCTGGTCTACACCTAAAACTTGGGTTGACCTAGCTATATCAGGGTAATTAAGCACTGGAATAAATTGCCGAGGGTGATTTTGGAAGCTCTGTCATTGAAGATTTTAAAGATTAGGTTAGACAACACCTGTCAGGGATGGTCTCAATAATGCTTGATCCTACCTAAGGGTAGGAGATGGGATTGGATTGGATGACCTCTCGAGGTCCCTTCTAGTCCTATGATTCTATAATTAAGTGATGTGAAAAATTCACACCACCTTAGGGACATATTTAAGCTGCCAGCCTATGTCTATGCTTAGAATGTTAATTTGAATTGACTGAATTCAAACTAATCGATTTGAACTAATAATTGTTAGTTCGAATTCAGTCAATTCGAATTAACATGACCACACTAGAAACTCCAATTTGAACTAGCATGTCAATGGACTGGACTTGCTAATTTAATTGGAGGAGGGGTACCATGGGAGGTGTGGCAACATGGCTCCCAAGAAGGGTCATGCTACCACCCAATCCCCTGCCAAGTTCCAGCCCTCTGAGCCTGGCAGAGGGAAAAGCATCCCCTGCCCAGCTCTAGCTGTGGTGCGGCTAGAGCTGGGCAGAGGATACTTTTCCCCATGCCTGGCTCAGAAAGCTAGAGCCAGGCAGGGGGAGAAGAGATTTCCCCTGCCCAGGGCAGTGCAGGGAAGGGACCTCAGCACTGGGCTGGAGCCCGGCTTGCCAATGTGGGGAAGGGATCCCCGCACTGGGCTGGGGACAGGGACCTGCGAGCACAGCTCCAGCTCTGCCTGCTGTGCAGGGAAGGGATCCCCACACCGGGCTGGAGCCCTGCTGGCAGCGGGCGGGGACAGGGTCCCTGCACATAGCCGGAGCCCCACTGGCCACATGTGAGGGTCCCATCCCTGTGTGTGGCCAGTGGGACTCCTGCCACGCTTGGGGATCCCGTCCCCACACTAGCTAGTGGGGCTCTCTTCTGCCCCCCCCCAGGGAGCAGTGCTGCAGTCCCATGTGGGGATCCTGTCCCTGAGCGCACAGAGCATGGCTCCAGCCCCATACGGGGATCCCTTCCCCGTGCTGGCAAGCGGGGCTGAAGCGGCACCCGGTGGTTCCTTCCCCAGCCAGCGGAGAGGAACCCCATTGCCTCCCAGCCCGATCTGGCTGGGTGGTGGTGGAGGCACCTTTGGGGCTGCTGGGCCCATGTGCTGGAGGGCTGGTCTTTCCTCCAGGGTGCTATGCATCCTGGGAGGAAGGTCAGCCCATGTGAATTGAAACTAACAGTGTGAATTGACATGGCCACACTACATCTATTCGAACTACTGGGTTCGAAATGACCATGACTTCGAAGTCAAAAGAGTTTTGACCACTTTGAAGTCAGCTTTCATCAGTTCAAACTAAGGAGTTCCTCAGTTCAAACTGATGAAAGTGAGTGTGGCCATGCACTTAATTGAATTCAAATTGATTGTCATCAATTCAAATTCAATTCTAAATGTAGACATACCCCCATAACCCCTAATATAGACACTGCTAGTTAGATGGAAGGATTCTATTGGTGACCTAGCTATTACTTTTAAAGAGGGGGGATTTACTACAGTGACAGAAAATTCCCTTCTATTAGTGGAGCAAGTACCTATGCTTCAGCACTACAACTGTTTCTGTAGCTCTTGTAGTGTAAATATATTGATAGTTGTAGCCAGTCAGTTTCTTACTTCCTGCATTTGTAATCTCTTCCCCCCAGTCCATAGGGCTTAGTGCAGTGGTTTTCAAACTTTTTTCCTCAGGACCCAGTTGAAAAAAAATCATTTATGCTCTCGACCCAACAATTTACATCTTTCAGCAATCCATTCCAGCCTGTTGGTAATGGCAGCAGGAGGTGCCGTGACCCCAACTGGAAGCCACTGGCTTAGCGTCCCATCAACCTGGCCTGTTTCTGTGTTCCAAAAGGGGCAGCCATGTTAGTCTTGTCCAGCAGAACAAACAAGGAGTCCTGTGGCACTTTTAAAGACTAACAAATTTATTTATCACATAAACTTTCATGGGAGAAAATACCACTTCATCAGATTGACAAAGTGGAATTTTCTCCCATGGAAGTTCATGCGATAAATAAATTTGTTAGTCTTTAAAAGTGCCACAGGACTCCTTGTTTGTTTTTCTGTTTCTAGTTATATAAATGGGCATTCAACTGCACCTTCCATTTAGCATGAAAGTGCTTAGCACACCTATCAGCTTTAAGCAAATCTGTGGTTGAACTGTATCAAAGATCTGCTTGATGGCATCCATTAACAACTTCTAACATAAAAAGTATCAAACCTGCAGTCACTTGGGAGCATCAGAATTATGCTTACAGCTGATCAGTCTATTCATTAGGAATACTATTAATGACACATTTAGCCTTATGGTTGGCTAATGTTCACAAACATCCTGACTTTTTTCAAAATTTATTTTTTGTTTATAATTTATTGCCAAATGGTTTAGAAAATATCTTTCAGATTATGGATTATAGATAAAGTGTTTGCTTTTCCTGTTTAGTATCCTTGTCGTACAATTGGTCATCAAACCCACATGGTGTTGGATCTGCATTCTTAATGGATGACTCAAAGGAGAATAGTGAATAATGCCTGTCTGGTAGGAATTTTTGCAGAAATAAATGTGTGCTTAAATACCTTGCAAATATTTTTTTCAAATACTGTCTGAATGCTCCATGAATACAGGTTCTTGGTGATGACTCTTTACCTATTAGCAGGAGGATACACAACTGAGCAGTTCTGATTCCACTAGAGATTAGTGTAAAAATACACACTAACCAGTTCATTACAGTAGTATCATGTATGTGAAACAGAATTCCATTATCCTCTGCAGTTGAACTGGTAATTTAAAAATTATTTCCTTCTTATGAAACCCTAGACGTTTTAATTGCTCACTTGTATGTGTAAGAGCTGAGGATGCCAGGGATCTCTCTAGGGGTTTTGTTACACACAGCAGACTGGAAAATGTTTGCCCTATCCAGTCTATACTCACAAAAATAACAGTCATTAAACATTTTGTTGCCCCTAATATTTTTCTGCTGTAGGCAACCACTTAAGGCTACCTTTACAGTGGAGCCAGCTCTGTGTTGTGAGATTTAGCTTTATAATAAACCTGTAGTTTTCAGGAGAGGTAGGAAAAACTAGCTGTTCATATGAGATTTCCTTTTTTATTTTCAGTTGCTCTCATAACAGAAGCAGTAAAGATTTCTACAATGAAGGTTCCATAACGATTGCCTCTCTAAGCAACTTTGTTTCCAGACTCACAATCAGTGCTGTATTTCTACTGAAGGTTGTACCCTTTTAAGCATCTTCTGTATAAGCCAGACTTGAAAGGTGTCCTTGTGAACTGTGAAGAGAGCAAAGTGAAAATCCATGACAGCCATTTGGAAATGAATTCAGCCTTCATGGTCTGACTCTCCTTTTTGTTTATATTTGCATTAAGCAGCACAGCAGAAGGAGGCACTATGCCCAGGATAGAAGGGGAAACCCTCTCCTTTGGGACGCAGTGTAGACAGAGAGTCTCCATTTAAACCTCATTATGACATCAATTCATGTTTTAAAAAAAAAATCACAGGTTTGCGGTTCATGACTGTAATAAGCCCTTTAGTAACCAGCTGCCCTGGCAATGTAATTCAAGCCTTGCTACTTCCAGGTTTTTAATAATTATATATGCCTCTAGCCTGAGAGAACGAGGATGTGTTGTGCTTAAGGTCATCATGTAACTGTTTTACTTGAATGGCGAACTCACACTGATTTTTACAGTCTGTTATGACTCCTCTGTAATTTAAGCTTATTACCTGAAACGGTCATGTTTTATTTGGCTTTTTTCATATTGATCAACTGAAAAAAGCATGAAAAATGATCTCCAAGATAGAGATCAGGGCTCATAAGGCTCATTGTAACAGTATCTAAATAAAAAAATAATCCTACATCTTGCCAGTGAGGCTGATCTTCATGTAAAATACCTAGAGCTTAACTGACCTGAGTCCTTTGGTCCCCATACAGCCACCCCCAACCTGAGAAAGAGGAACAATTTGTGCATTTAAGGGGCTAGTTATGTTTCTGTTTAGAAAGGTGGTTCTACCTGGACAGCCTTGTTCTTCCAAAGATATATTAGGATGGCTAATGTTTTTGTGCTCTAACATGTCAAAAAGATGCATGGTTCTCTAAAAAGGTGAGAGATGTCAACCCTACAACCTGTTGTATCTCATATTTCCATAAAAAATAAGTGTAAATGCATTGGATTGCTTGACTGTCAGTATTTGAGTACCAGAGTGGCAAGGAAGTGGTCAACCATGCAGGGCCAAAAATAAGTGTAAATGCATTAGATTGCTTGACTGTCAGTATTTGAGTACCAGAGTGGCAAGGAAGTGGTCAACCATGCAGGGCCAAAAGGAGGACTGAAGATGTGAGCAGAATGGCTGAGCTATCAGTGGGGAAATAATTCCCTTCCTTACCCACACTGGGGACTTGACAATCAGTTTCCAGGTGAGACAGTCATCCTAGAACTGAGTTAACTGGGATGGGTCAAATAGTGAGTTATGCCACCTTTGTGTCTCTCTATAGTCTCAGTCTGGCTGGTGGTCAGCCTGATCTGAGTTACAGCAGCGTCAGGACTCATATAATTTACATTTGCATTGTGAAAGGTCCACTCTGGCAGCTGAGAATAATGAGAACTCAGCAACAAGCCCCTTTCCCCCAACTATGCCCTGAGATGCCTCCTCCCCCCCCGGTGATAGAGGGGGATTACAGAACCAGCTATCCTGGCTTTGTGTCTCCCAGTAGTCTTACAGGGGAGGGGGGAATAAAACTGTCAAGTTTCTGTCCCCCTTACATGGCCAGAGCAGTATAAAGGGACTGCTAAGTGCTGGTCGGCTCGGAAGCCCTCTTATAGTTATTACAGCAACCATACTCAACATACAGTATTATGCTGAATATTATTACTCTGTCAGTAGATGATGATCTTTGTATACACAAGCATATTCCTAAATACATAAAAAGGTATGTTAAAGAATATGAAAACAACAAGGAGTTGTCTGGCACTTTAAGACTGACAGATTTATTTTTTGCATGAGCTTTCATGGGAGAAGATCCCACTTCCTCAGATGCTTCGAAGAGAGGTGAACTTACAGAAAGGAATGAAACTAAATGCAAGGGGGTGTAAAACATAGGATCAGGTCATACAGTAACAACAAATCAGAGCAGTTTTCAGGTTCAAACCATGGGAAGCCTGAAGTCAAATTACCTTTTGTAATGAGAAAAGAACCCATAGTTTCGATTAAGTCCTGCTTTCACAGAATTTAGCATGCATATTAATTCGAGTTCAGCTGCTTCTCTTTGAAGTCTTGATGTCCCAGCTACATCTCTAACGACAGTCATTAACAAATCAGTCATCGAGTGATTAGGAAGATGGAAGTGCTCAACAACTGGTTTCTTTGTTCTGTGATTTCTGTTATCAGCTCTGTGCTCATTCAGCCTCTTAGGCAGCGATCGTCCTGTTTGTCCAATATATAAGGTGTTGGGGCATTTCTTGCACATGATGGTATAGACCACATTAGTAGATGAGCAGGTAAATGAGCCTTTGATGGATTAGCAGGCTTGATTAGGACCTATGATGGTATCTGTTGTGCAGATATGTGGGCAGACTTGGCAGCGTGGTTTGTTGCAGGGGTGTGTGCCCGCTTCAATGTTTCTGTTATTAGATCTGTAGTTGCTGGTGAGAATCAGTTTAAGATTAAGGGGCTGCCTATAAGCAAGGAGTGGTCTGTCTCCTAATGCTTGAGAGAGTGAGGGATCATCTTTTAGAATAGGCTGTAGGTCCTTAATGATCTGTTGCAGAGGTCTGACTTGAGGATTGTATGTGGTGACTAGTGGTGTTCTGTTGCATTCTTTCTTGGGCCTCTCCTGTAGTAGATGACTTCGGGGAACCCGTCGAGCTCTGTCAATTTGTTTCCTTACTTCCCCAGGTGGGTACTGTAGTTTCAAGAATGCTTGATAGAGATCCTCAAGATGTCTGTCTCTGTCTGAGGGATCAGAGCAGATGGGGTTATATCTTAGGGCTTGGCTGTAGGCAATGGATCGTGTGGTGTGTTTAGGATGGAAGCTTGAAGGATGTAGGTAACTATACCGATCAGTAGGTTTTCAGTATAGGGTGGTGGTGATGCGTCTATCCCTGATTTGTACTGTAGTGTCAAGAAAGTAGATCTCCTGTGTGGAGTGTTCCAGGCTCAATTTGATGGTGTCGTGGAAATTATTGAAATCTCTGTGAAAATCTTCAAGAGCATCCCTTCTATGTGTCCAGATGATAAAGATGTCATCAATGTGGCGCAGGTAAAGAAGAGGTGTTTTGGGATGAGACTTGAGGAAACATTGTTCTAAGTCGCCCATAAAGATGTTGGCGTATTGTGGGGCCATGCGGATGCCCATAGCAATGCCACTGATTTGGAGATATAAATGATCCTCAAATCTGAAGTGGTTGTGGGTGAGTTTTTACAAAGTCGCAAAGTTCAGTCACAAGCTGCGCTGTGGCATCATCTGGGATGGTTCTTTTAATAGCTTGTAATCCATCCTTGTGTGGGATGTTGGTGTAAAGAGCTTCTACATCCATAGTGGCCAGAATGGTTTTTTCAGGAAGTTCTCTAATGGACTGTATTTTCCTCAGGAAGTCCGTGGTGTCTTGAAGATAGCTGGGGATGTTGATAACATAGGATCTGAGGAGGGAGTCCACATAGCCAGATAGGCTGGCAGTAAGACGTCTATCCCTTTTGAAAGAATATCAAGTTTGTAAAGAAAGAAAAGAGAAAGAATGGTCATGTGGCTAAGGTAGCTGAAGGCCCCTATAAAAACAGGATTCTGTCTTTGCATCTCCCACACAGTACCTAAGCAAGGCCGGGTAAATCACTTATCCTAATATTTTCAGAGCTGAGTACTGTGTATTCTTCATTCTCTGAGTGCCTAAAGTGAGATATTTGGGTCTGATTTGTGGAAGTCCTGAGAAATACAGGAGGTCAGATTAGATAATCTGCTAGTCTCTTCTGGTTTTAAATTCTACTTTGTGTCATAACAGCACAACTGAAGTCAAGTGGAACTATTGTCTGAACATATAAAGAATGGCATATACCAGAACATATACCAGAGGGGCAGGGAAGGGATTAATCTTCAAGGTATTTATAAATAAATATAAATATATATCAAATGCAGTACAATAATAAACATATATACAAAAACAAATCCCTCTGTGTCCCGATTTTGGACATCCCAAATCAGCAGCTATTTTATGTTTGTCCACCACTATATGGTATTATGATGAACACAGTGAACAAGTCTACGAGTGAATCAATAATTCTGTATTTGGTGCATGATTTGGATAGGGTGCATTAAGTAAAGACTGGGACCACATGTAGAATGATGATGATAAAAAGAAATAGTGAATACTTACCCATTCAGAGTGCAACATCCTTCCTGTGAACTGAATAAAAGAGGGGTCGTGTAAGCCTACATCTGGCCCTTCCACAGCATGGGCTCCCCAGCTGTCTTGTTCATTTCCTCTCCACTCTGCTTATATCATCCACTGTTCCTGTCCCCTGCACAGCCTGCTCCAATCCCCCTCTGTTTTTGTCTCCATCTCCCGTCATGGTCCTGCTATTAAAACATATCTTCTGTTCCAGGACAGCTTACACCAGTGATTTTCAAACTTTTTCTCTCAGGACTCAGTTGAAAAAAATAATTTATGCCTGTGACCAGTGGCGTCGCTAGCGTTGGGCACCTGGGGCACGTGCCCCGGGTCCCAACGCTGGTGCCACAGATCTCTGGCCCAATTGGGCCGGAGATCCGGGGCCCGATCCCTGGTGGTCCGCGGCCGTGGCAGCCGCGTCTCTGGCCAGGGATCCAAGGCCTAGTTGGTCGCCTGGCAGGCCCTGCCCCCTGGCCAGTGATAGGGCCAGGGGGTGGCTGCGCCGCTACCGGCAGCTAGGCTGCGACACGGCCCTGCCTGGCCCGGCCAGAAGTGGCCGCTGGAGGCTGGGCCTGTGGCCACAGCCAGGCCCTGGATCCCAGGCTGGGGATGTGGCCACCGCGGCCGCAGCCGCCGGCGGCCAGGTCCTGGATCCCCAGCGGACGACGGGGCCGCTGCAGCTGCGGGCGGCCGGCTGGGTCCCAGATCCCTGGCCAGGGATGGGGTCACCGCGGCCACCGGCGGCCAAGCCGGGGATCCAGGGCCGGGCTGGCCGCCTGCAGCCGCAGCAGCCCTGTCCCCGGCCAGGGATCCGGGGCCCGGCCGGCTACCCGCGGCGGCCCCATCCCCTGCTGGGGATCCGGGGCCTGGCTGTGGCCGCGGTGGCTCCATCCCTGGCTGGGGATCCAGGGCTGCGGCCGTGGGCCTGGCCTCCAGCGGCCGCTTTGGACCAGGCCAGGCTGTGTTTCACTGTGCCGCGCCACACCACAGCCTAGCTGCTGGCGGCAGTGCGGCTTCCCCCTGGCCATATCCCGGGCCAGGGGGCTTGGCCTTCTGGGTGGGGGCGGGGCCTGCCCTCTGGGGACAGGGGCTGGGCCCGTGCCCCGGGTCTCTCCCCGCCCCAGCAACGCCCCTGCCTATGACCCAACAGCTACATCTTTGAGCAATGCATTCCAGTCTTTTGGCAGCAGCAGCAGGAGTTGCCACAACCCAACACCTGAGTGTCTGCAACTGAATTCTGGATCCCAACCTGTAGTATGAAAACCACTAGACTACACAACCTGCCCCCATGCAGCCTGCCCCTGTCTCCTTTCTCATAGGTCTACATTCAGGTTACAGTGTTTCCTCCTCCTTTGCACTGCTTGGTCTCCAGAACTGGGAGTGTTGAAAACAAAGGAGGGTCCTGCTCTCAGTTATGCTATCCAGTCCCACAGCAACCCTTGATAGGCATAGGAAGTAATTTCAGGACACTCACACCGAAACATGCGGAAGAGGAATGTTGAGAGAATTTTGTTGCCAGCATCTTAACAGTCACCAACACCTTGGACTGAGCAAATGCAAACAGAATGTTTCAGTTTCATAACTGAATGTTTCAGTTTTGAGTGAATTTTCCCAGGAACAACTAGAGACAAACTGACCCCAAACTGAACCTCCTACCAAAGATCCTATTCCTGCTCCAAAGCATAGCGGCATAAGAGCTTCTCAGAAATATGGTTCTAATAATTATTTAACATTTATGAAACAATCAGGGCCAGCCCAAGGTTTTTTGGTGCCCTAGACCAACTATGATTTTGGTGTCTCTCCCCGCTACCTCCAGGCCACGGGAGGGGATCAGTGCCATTGGTGGGGTCTGGCTGCGGGCTGGGGTCTGGCCTTAGCTGGGGAGCGGCACTGTGGGCAGGGGGGTCCAGCTGGGGGCAGGGAATGGAGTAGGGTGGGACAGGCTTGCAGGCCCCAGCCCAGTGCTTGGTACCCACTAGTGGCTTGTGCCCTTGGCGGCCACCTAGGTCACCTCTGTGGAAGGACTGGCCCTGAAAACAATGTATTTTTTCCCTAATCCCAGTCTTGGAAACAACTTAACCACTTTTACTGAAACTTCTCCTCCTGCACCAAACAACCAGCCAACCAAAGATTTGCCCAAAGCAGCCAGCCAGCATGGGAAACATTAGTCCAAATGGTTAAAGTTTGACAAAATTACAATATAAGCCACTGAGAACATGGTTGTATAATGTAAAGTGTAGTTAGGTTGCTTAACAATAGGCATCTCTGTCAGGTCCACCTGTAATACTACTTTTTTTACTCAACTGTTGCAGTAGGGACCATCAAGCAACAGATATTGGTTCTCAAAACAAGGCAGTGCTGCTGTATAAAGTTGAGTGATGGACTTTGCAGTGAGAGTCAGAGAAAAGAGATCTCTAGGAAGAAGGCTGAATAGGACTAAGGCGCTTTTCATCTTCCTCATTGAAAAGTGATTGTACTAAGCCACTCTTAGCATCTTTGCTTTGGTTTTTGGCTGCAGGAAGTTTCTTTGAATTTGTATGGTCTTCAGATGGGTTGGAAATTATATTTAGCTTTCCCCTTTACAATGAATCACAATACAGAAGTATATAATCTCACCTAGGGCACACAGACTTTCCAGTAACTTTCTGGGTCATTACAGTAAGATACTGCAAAATAACATCTCATGTACTTGCTGCAGAAAACAACATGTAAAAACTCTCTCTTTGGCTGCATACTCCAGCTTCTCTGTACTCTATGGTTGGCCTAAATTCTGTGGTCATGCTTTTGAAACCTATTGGCACTTAATTTAGGAAGGAAAGTGAGAAAACTGATTTAAATAAATAAGGAAGCAGACAGAAAAGCTTAAATACCGGTACATAATTTTAGGTATACATTATATTTCCTACATTTCCTTGGGATATTTATTGGTTTAATAGTATTTTTACATTTTTGTGCATTATTCTAAGATTCACCTACTTCCCCCTCAATAATTAAACATGATTTATATTTTCATATGCCAGTGTAAAAATACTGGGTAAACATATGAATCTCCCAGAGCAAACAAACCAACCCACCCCCAATGCAAATCGAAGTAAATGGGCATCTATCATTCTTCCCTCTACTGTTCCTTACTCATTTTTCTCTTTTCATCTTGCAACTTGGTGTAGGAGGAAGACGTATCTACAAACCCCACCTTTCTCAAAAACACTGAGCCCTGGTTTTGAGAGCTCTTGTGATTTTGTACTTTTAGCTAACTGAAGCAAGATTTGGTGTTTCAGTATGTAGGTGCATATGCTATATGAAATATTTCCTGCGTCCCACCATACAGGTAGAAAGGGTGCTACCGTCCCTCCATAGAGACTGGCTCTTGCTTGTAACTGCCAAAGGATGGAGGTTGGGGGATAGACTTATCTCCGTAACTGGGATGGCTTCAAAACTTGTGACACTGTTTGCTATTTGCATGTGTTTCTCTGTCTGGCTATGTCTGCACTGCCAAATTTGGCCCATCACCACACTAGCCTTTGGCTAGTCCAAACTAAGAAATTTTGTAGTTCCGACTAGCAAGACCCTTTGCTTAGTCCGGACTAGCCTGCTTAGTTTGAACTTTAGTTCAAACTAAGCATATGCAAGTCATGAAATAATGGCTAGTTTGGACTAAAAAAGTTTGAACTAAGCCATTAGTTTGAACTAAAAAGTTAGTTCGAAATAGCATGCGCAGCTAGTTTGAGCTAAAAAGCTGCTGTTAGTCTGAACTAGCTCAAGGCTAGTTCGGACTAACTTGGACTTTTTTAGTTTGGACTTGCAAGTCTGAATTTGAAAAAAGGAGATGTGGACATAGACTCTGAGTCCATGATTATTCTCTCACTTTGCCTCAGATTAGGCAAAGTGAGAGAAATGCCTATCAGCTATATTGTTGCTTGAGTCTGTGTGGGATGGGAAAGCTGCCACATAGTGCAAGAACAGTTAAACCATGTGATGCAGAGTTCTGTTTATAGGGAGCACTTTGGATTTCATATTTCTTTTAGCTAACTGTGGCAAGGGTTGGTGATTCAGTATGTAGGTACATATGTTATCCCTGCTTTGTGACTGATTGTAACATGAAGTCACATAGCATGGCTTTCCATCTCTGGATGAGCTAAAACAACTTCTGCTTCTGCTCAAAACAAAGAGTGTTTCTGGTTAAATGCATCTTGGTTAAGGAAATGCCCATTTGCCATTCATTAAACTTTAGCACTAACAAAACTTTCCAAGTAAGAAAATATGCAGGGAGAAACCATAAATGTCTATGAACAAGTTGGATCAAAACCTGGTTTGTAGTTTATGAAAAAGTTTTATAGTCAGCTGTAATGTGTACAGAGCTTTGCAATACTTTGGAATGTAAAATAAATATATGTTGTTATTAATTTAGATATCTCAGCGTAAAATGCATCGGTCAAAGGACTTCAGTCTATGGATTTGAGATGCACTCTGGGAACTATGGATCTATACAATTAGGAATGTTTTGCATTCATTAATATATGAAGTTGGGATGGAACTGCAGTAATACATAGTGTCTTCATTTAATAAATCATTATTAACTTAAAATTAGATAATAAGTGGAAATTACTAGTGTAAGTTAGGAGGTTCATTGTTTGTCACTTTCCTATTGCTGCAGTAGAACATAACTAAATAGAAATTTCATCTAAAAATGTGAAAGGGACCTGTAGTATATTGACTTTCAGCATATTTCGAGTCAATGGCATGGCATGTCCTGTTAACTGAGTTGTGTTGCAGCCCAGGTACTCTCTTGAAGCACAAAGCATAGTCTTTTAATTCAGTAATATGCATGCCACAAAGTGATAAAAATTTAACTGAAAAACCTAACTGCAAAATCCTTCAGTATATATTATTAAAGTACCTTATATACTATAGTATCATTATGCTACATGCATTTTATGATTACAACAGTCATTTATCAGGCAGTAGAATATATTATGCAAACTATATTTCCTGCTCAAGTGTTTTTCCTAGCTGCCCAAAGACTGAGGTTGCAGCCAGAAAGCTTTCATTTGCATGTTATAATAGTCATCCTTATTTGCATTTTTGTTGGGATACTGTGTTGTGATAAATATATCCATGAGACAGGAAATTTGTTTAAATAGACTGTTTGTTTGAAAATGTTTTTTCTCCTACTTCTTTATCCTTGAACTACATACGCATGTGAAGTGCTCAGATCTGTGTTAGAACATGTTGACTGGAAGTAGTAACTTCTTTTTGAAAGTAGGAAGGAGGCAAGTGGATGAGTATACCATCTGTGAGGGAGCTACAAGGAGCACAAAGCACATCCCCTCAGATCCTAGATATCCTAGTGGAATGCCCTTTCACCTGTCACTGGTTTTCTTGCTGCTGACTATTCCTTTGCACACTAAGCTGCTCTGATGGAGGGTGTGAAGTGTGAAGGGGGCGTTACCAACTTTGCTCATCAACTGGAGAGCTGTTCATTTATTAGGGTTACTTCCTCGGGGGGGGGGGTTGCAATTCTATTAGTGTACTGCTTGTGTCACTTATGTCTGTGTGGAGCTTACTTCTCCCTTCTGCAAATCCCTCCCAATGGAACCACCCTTGCAGGACCTAAATTTCCCAAGACTAGGTTCCTAAGTGCGACTGAGTGGACCGGGTCTATCAGCACTCTCAGCTGACCCCTTATGTGTCCCTGAACTCAGCAGGCCGGGTTACACAGCACTGGTCTGTTGCTACCCGTATGTGCCCCTGTACTGCACCAGACTAGACTGGAGTATGCATCTGAGCAGGTTGGGTTAAAACAGCACTTTCAGCTGCCACCCTTATATGCCCCTGGACTCAATCAGGCTGAGTCAAAACAGCATTTTCAGCTGTCACCCTTGTATGCCCCTGGACTCTACTGGCTGGGTCAAAGCAGCACTTTCAGCTGTCACCCTTATATGCCACAAGTTCAGCACGCTGGTAACCCATTAATGAACAAACCTTACAAGGAACTGGGCATCACAGGGATCTTTGGCTAGGTAAAAGGAGCGTTGCTGCAGAGCAATACTGAGGAAGTCTGGCAACAAGCTTGATTAGGAAAGTTACGTTATTGCCAGGTACATAAAACTTATGAATAATTATAAAAGGAAAGGAAAATGCACAAACAGTTACAATATTGATAACTATACAAAAGAGGAAAATGATCAAACAGTTACAATATTACCCAGTTTCAATTATAGTATTGGGGAAAGCTAGCCCAAGTGGATTACAAAAGATCAGGTTTAGAGAGTTATACTTGGACTAGGGAAAAACAGAGAGAAGCAAGGGGGAGAATGTCTCATCACTCAGTGCAGCTCAAAGGTACCCAGGAACCAGGCTGTTCAGCTTAGGGTCTGGAGTGCTGGAGACAGGCAGAACCTCCACCATGATCAGCAAGGAGAAGGTGAAGTCCCAGTGGACCTGATGCAGCTTGTAGGTCCAGGCAACAGATCAGGTATCAGAACAGATTCTCTCTCACTAACTAACCTGGGTAGGAGTTTTTGTAGGGAAGAAACAATGGTTTAAGGTGGAACACTAGGTTGTTTTGGGGTAAATAATTTGTTAGTCTTAAAGTGCCACACAACTCCTTGTTGTTTTTTCACTGGACTAGACTAACACGGCTATCCCTTTTTAAATTAAGGGAGTATACCAGAGGTGTTTTGTTTAGGTGGACAATAGGAGCTGATCGTTCCTGGTGATGGGTGGCATTCCTCTGAGGGAGCTTACAATGCAATCAGGCAGATTCAGTATGTTGGATATCAATTAAAGATCTATTGACTAGAATTGGTCTGATAACTGCTGGGCTGGGTGTGTGCAGGCATGAGTTTATTTGTCTCAGGAGCAGGGATCCCCCATCACGCAGTGCTTCTCTGCTTTGCCAGTCTGAGTTCAGTGCAACTCCTGCCTTGGAGCTTGGCTCTCCATTCAGTATGCAAATGAAGTTTCTGCTGTCCATTCAGTGTGCTAATGGTTCACAGCTTCCATGTAGATGAGGCTAAAGGAGTTGCCCTAATTCCAGCACCCTTGTTCAAAGGGGTTTTAGATGTGTCTCCCACTGCTTTTCATTGTTTCTGGTTTCTGGTTCAGCAGAGGCGGAGGGTGATGGGGTGGGGGGGATGAGTCTCAGTGGCTGGTTACTATGCTCTGATTCTCCAAGAACACAGAGCTACCAAGTAACAGGGGAGTTAATACTAAACATGCACTTAGTTTTGATTAAAACAAACAAGGAATCCTATGGCACTTTTAATCTTATGGCAAATTTCTTTATTGCATGAGCTTATGTGGGTAAAATCCCACTTCATTAGATGCATGAAATGGAAACTAAAGGATGGAAGGGAAATGTAAATATAAAATAGTTTTGAATGAAACTGTACTAAGTGTGAATGTCAACAGACTTATGGTATTTTGATGCAGATGGGGAGAGAGACAATATTTCAGAGCATTCCATTGCTTAACTGAGACATCAGTTCCTGCACAGTCAACCAGAGACTGAAGGAGTGCACACCAGAGATGGAAAGGGATCCACTTCAAACCAGATCAAATAGCCCTAATGCCATGTGCGACTGGGCCAGAGCAGCTGTAGCTCTTACACCAGTGTTTTGAGTTGAATAAGACTTCAGATTTAGCAGAAATATTATTGAAAGTGTGTGCAAATTATATCAGTTTATGCACAAAAAACTGTGTTAAAAGAATGTTATGGTTGGAAAGTCAAGATTCAAAAGTTAGAAAATTCCAGTTAAGGTACCCTTCTTGTGAGTATGCATTACAATACATACATATATACATACATAAAATGCCACCAGACTCCTAGTTTGTTTTGCATTATAATATAATCTTTAATTATATGGCCACGAACTATTTTTTTTTCCAACAGTACCTCTGCCTCATTCATTGTACAGGATAGAGTTGCTCACTGAATATACAGCTATCCAATATTTTGTTTTCATCTTATTCTTCAATTAGTATGTCTATGGAGACTTATTTCAAAATAACTTTTCTCCCATTCATGCATGCATTTTGTTATTTCAAAATAATAGTTTCGTTATTTTGAAATAGTGAAGCGCTATTTTGACATAATAAACCTGCATTTATTTTGAAATAATTATTATTTCAAAATAAGCCATTCCAAGCCACAATACTGGCTTATTTTGAAATGATGACCTTATACTTTTGCTTGCATTCCCCTGTTTTGAAATAGAAAGTCTAGTGAAGACTCTCTATTTTGAAATAATAACTCCTAATTTATTTTGAAATAAAATCTTCGCTAGACTCCTATTTCTAAATAATGTTAATTTGAAATAGTTATATCAAATTAAGTGCAAAATAGTTATTTCAAAATAACTATTTCAAATTAACTTGGACAGTGTAGATGTACAATGTGTGGCTTCAGGCCTTACTTACTGCCCATCATATAAAATCTGCTGTGAAGAAAAATAATCTCAAAATTTTCTATGATGCTTTCTTATTATTACAGTATTTGAGTGTTGTGAGATTACTTTTAGAATAAGGTAAGGGGGTCTTATCCCAGATTTACAGATCAGGACCTGGGGCACAGAAGGTCAGGTCAAAAGTACTCTTTCATTTTTGATGCTTTGTTTAAGAAGGTTGTGATATTTCAAAGCCCTTGGCAGTACGTGACATTTTGTGTATTCAGAGTACAACTCCCATGGACTTCAGTTCCAGCCCTGAGTGCTAGAAGTTCTACAAATCAAACTCCAGGGCCTGGAGTCAGGCACACAGAGAAAGTGGAACACGCAATTAGTGCTTGCTCGTGAAAAGTATGGTTTGAATAACTTGCCTAACATCACACAGGAATTTTGCGGCAGAAGCAGATACAGAATCCAGTTCTTCAGGCCAGCATGCAACGGACGTAGCCATGAGACCATTCTGACTCTTCCTTCTATTTCTTGCCTTATTCACTGTATACCTTCTAACTTCCACAACAAACAAAGCAGCGACCATAGACTGTTATATACACAACCCTAAATCATCCCCAACAGCAGTCCAACAGGTGTGTTGAATGAAGCAGGAGGCCCTGTGGAAAAATAGAAATTTTGAGTTCTATTCCAGGATCTGGAGTGAAGTGCTCTCTAGTGGTCAAAGTTCCTCCAAATCTTGACTTCTTTCTTACCATGTTCCCTCAAGTCCTATCTCTCCCACCACTCCTCTTCCTCATTCTCATTCCACATACCTTGCTTACTAGTCCTCAGGCTTTTTATCAGTCTTCCTGCACCAAACTTCTCACCCAGTCCCAGTTTCTCTCTCTTATTCCAATCTCAGTCTCTTTGCTAATTAGTCCCAGCTACCCTCTTTAGATCCCCATCGCCTCTTTGTCCAGTCTCAGTCTTACACTCCACCTGTTGGCTCCCAGTCCCTCTCCTTGGCTCCCATTCACAGCCTTCACTTCCTCTCCAGCTTCATGTAACAATGTATTGTTATATGCCACACCCATTACTCCTCACCCTTCTGTGTTCAAGTTAGGCAGCTTCAGGGGTTAAAGTAAGGGGGAACGCCCTGGAATGCCATTCCAGGCCCCCTAAAAATAGGGGAATGCCCCAAAACACTGTTTTCCAGGCCCCCCCAAAATAGGGGGATGCACTGGAATGTTGCTTTCCGGGGCCCCCTAAAAATAGAAGGGCACATCGGAAAACAGCGTTTCGGTGTGCCCCCACTGGACCAGCGGAAGGGAGGGGCTGTGAGCTGGGCCCAGCCCAGCCACCCCTCCCCCTGGAGCCTGTGTGGCTCCGCCCCTTCCAGCTGGGGCCTGGCTGTGTGTGCAGCCAGGCCCCAGCCTCCAGCCCCGGCTCTTCCTTCCTGGTCCCCTGGCTGGCCAGCACCACGGCTTCCTGCCCCCTGCCCAGCTCTTCAGCCAGGTGTGGGGGTGGGGACATTCGGGCAGTTGGGCAGCCAGCAGGGAAAGTGTGGGGGCAGGGAGGGGGCATGGAGAGGGGAGAGAAGGGGTTGGGATGGTGGGCTGGGGAGGGCTTGGGGGGGCGAAGAGGATGGGTGGTTAGGAGGGCTGGAATGGGGACATGGAGCTTAGGGAATGGGGAATGGGGCTGAGAAGGACATGGAGAAAGTGGTCTGATGTGGGTAGGTTTTTGGGGGCAGTAGCTGGGGTGGGGGCTGGTGTTTGGGGTCAGGAGCTGGTGTATGCAAGGGGGGCCTGCACATGAGGGAGAGGGTTAGGGTTAGGAGGGTTCAGGAGCCCACCAAATTATACTTTAACGCCTGGGCAGCTTCCTTCTCCATATTTCTTGGGAACTAGTGGAAGAGCACTGAGAGTATGGGAGAGACAATGCATCAGATCATATTTCCAGTCCTTGTGGCCACAGCTGTCACAAATAGCACATGCAGAGGAAGACGGGCCGCAGCCCTGGCCTGGAACATACTCAGTGCAGAGGGAATCTTCAGCAAATTTAGCTGCCGGACTAACAATTCTCTTCTAAGCATTTGCAAACTGTGATTTTTTTTTTTCCCCAGGGGGGTCTCATCTTGGCCAAATGTAGACAAATTTTCATACGACAAGCTAATGTCAGATCTGTGATACGAGGGACCCCCACTGCTAAATTTCAAGCCTCCACTCCAGAACATGGAAATGTTAAAACTGCTCAATAAAACAATTGTAAGACTATTTAAAATGGGCAAAACCATGTATTTTCCTCCATTCTTATTCTAGAAAATGTTTGAACCATTGTTGCTGAAACTTTCCAGAAAAACTCAGCATAAGGCAGATATCCAGCATGGGAAAGTTCAGCCTCAGTGGTTAAAGTTTAGAAAAATTGTAAGCAATTAAAGACAGGGACTTATAATGGTAAGTGTCGGGAATCTTAACTCGAGGCAACAGTGCTAGTTCCATCTATAAATCAGGGTTTTGTTTTGGGGATACTGTGGAATGAAAAATGTAGGGTTTAATTTTTTGCATTTCCAATTTGAGAGGCATTGATGATTAATAAAACTGGTGTGCCGAGTGCACAAGTGGGAAACCATGGTAAATTATGTGAGCAGCTGCAAATATGACTGGCACTAGTTGATATAGTAAAGCACATAATTCTTTTGCAATATGAATGTTAGGTCTTACATCTGGCAGCACTGAATTTCCTCTACTACTTCTCCTCACCCCCTACCCCCAAAATCCAGGGCAATTTAAGTATGCCTTAACACGGACACTGGAAATTTCATTGTCTAACACCATACTTCAGCTTCAGTGGTTGATGGTTCATAAACAAAGTTCTGTGGGCTTGGAAGAAACTTCCTCTTATTGGCAGGTTATTGTATGAGTGTCTGTTATTGGGAGTTTACAACTTCTTATGAAGCATCTGGTACTGGCTGTTGTCAAAGACATAATATTGGATATGAAGGACTATTGGTCTGATCCAATATGGAAATTGCTTTAATGCTATAAAAAATCTATCAAGGGAAAACTCTGAAATGCTGAGTTCCTTCCACTTCTCTCCTGACTGCTATATTCAAGAATCTGGAAGTCAGTGGGGTAACATGAACCTCATGAAGCAGTACGTATAACTGATAATCTTGTTTCGATCATCCATTGTGACAGAAACGTCTGTCATTTTAGTTTTATTTTATTATGAATATTTTCTGAATGCTACAACAGAAAGGTTCTCAGGAATCTGGGACAAGAAGGAATTAAAACAGTTTTCATTTGAGCCTCTTATAACAGCTAATTTTTCTAATTTTAACTTTATTTTTTCTAATTTTAACTAATTTTTCATTGATGAATGAAGATATTGTTTATTAAATGGTTTGCTGATCAGATTGCACTACAGTTACAAGGCAGAAAGGCATCTGATCAAATCAATGTTAATTTTTTTCACATGATCCATTGAAAAACACCTCCTCAAAAACAAAAAATATGTTCAGTGACTTTTAGGTATATTTAATAAATCAAATCCCCTAGGAGAAACGGCTTTAAGGACCTCAATTCATCCAAGATTATATAATCCATTTAATTTTTTTATTTTTTTTCACAGATGTAAACAATTCTTGTTCATATTGCCTTTAATTTAATATTCTGGACTGCTATAGTGATAAAAAAACTTGTATCATGTGATGAAGAGACAAGCTTCTACTTTAAGAAATGTCCTTACTTATTTTTAATTTTTTTAAACTAAGAAAGGAATGGAGATGAAGTTGTGTTAATGCATTTTGTAAGATCATGCTGTAGTGAACTGAAACAAAAATAGAAAAAATATCATCTGTTACATAGGAATAAAAAAAGCTGTGTTGCTACATGGCTTTGCGTTGATGATATGTATCAGTTAGATATTATGGTCTACCACACAAGAGAACCAAATTGCCTGTAAAAAGGGCGTGCAAACTTGTATACCTATATTTATCTAGTTCCAAATGGGTAGCCATGTTTGTCTAGTTCAGCAAAACAAGCAAGGATTCCTATGGCACTTAAAGACTAACAGATTTATTTATTGCATGAGGTTTGTGAGAGAGAATCCCTCTTCATCAATGCTTTTCTCCCATGAAAGCTCATGCAATAAATAAAGTGTTAGTCTTTAAGTGCCACAGGAATCCTTGCTTGCTTTGCTATATTTATCTGTGTCAGTAACAACCATTTGCACACTCAAATGCTGAGTATATGAATGGTGTTGCAATAATCATGGACATGCCTTTTGGCCCATGTGAATGGGCTGCCTTTTAAACGGTTTTTGGCCTTTAAGAATCATTGTACAGTAGCTATATCTGTTATTTCTACTGTTGTGATTTCTATAGCACCTTAGATTATCTAAAATTGCAAATTTCTAAGACTTATTCTAGATCGTGTAGATGGCAATGTATTTTTGAAGTCATATCCTGATTCTTCCTTTCTTTGCAACATAGATGGTCATTTTGGAGTTGAGCAGGAAACAGTTTTTCCATTCTGTATGAATTGTCAAGATTCTGAAAATATTTCACATGTTAAGTCTGGGTGAAAAATAACCATCTCAAATATTGTTGCAAACCAGAAAATTAATTTTTGGTGTTTTGGTTCCATAATTTTGAAAAGTTTCATTTCAGTTTTGACGTTTCTTCCTTTTTAACCTTTCTTAGCCAATGATTACTAAATTTCTATATGAAAATTTGTTTTGACAGAAAAACTAAAACTTTCCAGTCTGAACATGTCAAAATTGGATGTTTCAATATGATTGAAAATTTTCCTTTTTAAGTTTGTCTAGAACTGCCTCAGTTTAGTTAAACTTCTCAGCAGCCCTCCAGCAAGATCTGGATGAAGACTGCAATTCCTAGAGTCAAACACTTCCCTCCCATACCACCAGGCTGTTGCTTCCTCTAGCTTTTAATGTCACGATTTAGCCTATAAAGTGTATAGGCACATATATCTATATCTATATCTATCTATCTATCTATATGTACACACACACACACACACACACACACACACAGAGTGGTTAAAGTATAATTTGGTAGGCCCCAGAACACTCCTAAATTTCCAGGGCCCCTTCATGCACGTTTGGGCCTCCTTCACCCACCCTCCAGCTACTGCCCCCCAAATGCCTGCCCCACCCCAGCTACTGCCCCAAAACACCACCCCCATCAGACTCCTCTTTCCCCATGTCTTCCTCAGCCCCAGTCCCCATTCCTGAAACTCCCTGTCCCCATGTCCCCACTCCAGCCCTCCTAACCCCCCATCCCCAACTCCTTTATCTTCACTTCAGCCCCTTTAGCCCCCCCAACCCCCTCCACACCACCCCAGCCCATGATCCTGACCCCTTCTTTCCCACCCCACCGTCCCCACGCTGAGCCGCTGGCTTCTCAACTGTCCCCAACCTCCCCCTGCAGTGGTGAGGTGGCCAAGGACCTGGGCCGGGATGTGGGGACGGAGGCTGTGGCACTGGCTGGCGAGAGGAGGCATGGGTCCAAGACTGGGTCCGGACCATGCGTGCTGCCTGGGCTCAGTAGGAGGGGGCAGGGCCACCACAGGCTCTAGGGAAAGGGGTGGAGGGGTGGCCAGGCTCACTCCAGCCCACAGTGCCTTGAGCTGGCCCTGGGGGAACGCACTGGAATGCTGTGTTCTGGTGCATTTTTCTATTTTTAGGGGGACTATGAACGCAGCATTTTGGTGCATTCCTCTATTTTTAGGGGCCCCAGGATGCTATGCCCTTAACAATAGGGGCCCTGGAATGCTGTTCTAGGGCATTCCAGCTTACTTTAACCTCTGTGTGTATACTAATTGTACAAAGATATAGTATATATATGTAACACAATGTTTATATGTTTTCTCTCAAAATATCAACACCATAGCAAAGCTTTAAGATTTTAGAAGGTTTTCAGTACCCTAGAAGGACATAGCACTATAAAACTCCAATGAAATGAGTGCTGAGATAAACAAATAATACCAAACTCCATTTGAGAAATTTATCTTCCACTTGTCAAAATAGTAAACTTTTAAACTGTGAATTAGTGAAGTAATAGTCAGAAAATAACAGAGGGGACAACTTGATTATTCCAGCATTTTGCAATCAGGTGGATCCTTTAAAGCTGCCAGATGGCATCCAGGCAATTAAAGCAGTTAGCCAAAAGGGAGGTGTTCAATTCTGTGTCAAATATGATGTGTACACAACATGTTCAAGATGTCTGCTGATTCTCAAAGTATGTTTTTTTGGATTTGAAAGCAACAAATCTAGCTGATGAGTTTAATGAGACCCTTCCCTCTCTCTCAACCAATAGCAACTGTGCTATATTGGAGGTTCCATCAGAGAAATGCCAAATATGGAACCTCCATAGGAAATTCAGCATATATTCATTAAATGAAGTGACATGTTCTTCCTGCCAGAGTTTTAACAAAAGATTCCTGTGACATTCCATCTTCCTTGCTGCCTGGTCTGCAACAACTCTGTATCATAGACTCATAGACTTTAAGGTTAGAACAGACTCAAAGCATGTGGACAGATCCATCAGCCAGACACCTGGGAAAGAATACTCTAGTATCTCACAGCCCACTCCATTGTCAGATGCTGGAGATGTTTGTGGCTAGCTGCCATAGATCAGCTACATGCCACTGCATGCAGTCTCTTTGTACCACCTAGTTAGGCTTTTGTTCCTGTTTCTGCCTTTGGAAGGCTGTTCCAGAACTTCTCTCCACTGATGGTTAGAAACCTTTGTTTAATTTCAAACCTAAACTTCTTGATAGCCAGTTTACATCAAATTGTTCTTGTGTCCACAATGGTGTTTAACTGATATAACTGTTGCTTCTTATTGGTAGTAATCCCTTTGAGGCTTTTATAGAAAGCAATGATATCTCCTGTCAGCCTTTTTCTTACCAGGTTAAACAATCCAAACTCTTTGCCTCTTCAAATTAAGTGGATTTTTCCATTGCTTGGATCATCCTTCTAGCCCTTTTCTGTGCCTGTTTCAGTTTGGTCTATGAAGACGTGGTAGAGAGATCAAAATGAGTAACCTCTCCACATGCTCATAGATTTGTTTCTTGTGTGTTTTCTTCATAGAATTGAAGAGAGATACTTTACAGTGGCTGGCAATTTATTTTATTATACTTTTAAAAAGTACATAATGGAAGGAGAAATTTAGTTAATCAAGTAGCTAGCTTGGTTCCATCCTGAAATGGTTATGCAGGCCAAGGTTCCAGATTTCATTAGAAGTTTTACTTGCACAGGACTGTGACATTAGACTGTCTGTCCCTCATCCTATAATCTCTTGCATATGTGTAGACTCTACACCAGTGGGGAACCCCAATGAAATCAGTGGATTGCAGGGGTCTTTGTACAAAATGTCAATTGCAAGATCTGGACCCATGTGACCATGCAGCTTAATTTCACTAGTCTGAACTCATCGATTTATGGTTACAAAAGTATTGCCCACACAGGAAATATCATTCCTGGACGTGTGCCACAGAAGGCACTCAAGTCCAGCGAGATTTGTTAGAACAGTAGCCTGTGAGGGTTGTTGCTGACTTTATTGTCTTGACATTTGTCGGTACTCATAGATTACACCAGAAATGTTCTATGTAAAAGTAAATTTTGTAGTATTGTAGCATATCACCTTGCATTTCAAATAAGAAGACTAGAATCTAGTATACACCTGGAGGTAAGGAGGGTGTTTTCCAGCTTGTGGAGACATTCTTATGTTAGCTCTGGTCTGAGCTATCATGCTACAAATACTAATGAAGCTATGGTAGTATGGGGTATAGCAAGAGATGCACAGACTAGCTACCCCACGTATATACCCACAGAGTTCAGGGGCATTTGGATTTAGAGTGGCTACTCTGTGCTACTACTGCTGACTGCACTATATAAACAGCTACTCTGCTGTTTTTAGCATGCTCGTTCAGGTGTAGTCAAATATGAGCATAGATCTATACGAGCCGGGAATCACACCCCTGGTTCATAGTGTATACATAGGCTTAGATGGAGGAACTTCTTTTAGGGTTTAGAGTATTGTTTAGACACCATGGCCTATTCTACTCTTGAGTTCCCTGCTGACTTTGTAAACAGGGATATGGATTAGTGTTCACTTTGGTGTATAAAATAACATCTGAGGTTTAATATTTTTAAAAAGATCTTTGTATTTCTTAGTGTTTCTTGGTTTCATCTAAGACTCAATGTGAAAATATTGAAATACTGTGGTATGAGAAGGGTTGTCACGCTGGTATTTATGGCCTATCTATAACAAGAAATAGTAGAGATCCTAAAAGAAAGCCTATTATTCAGACTGAAGAGCTGAAGTTAGGTATTCCAAATGCTGGATTCTTCTTCTGTTCCATTTTGCCACTAATGCTAGCTTTGAAACCTCATTTGTTCACTTTCCCTATGACCATCTCAGTGCTCTATCTGTCTAATCCAATGTTCTGTCTTTGATAGTACCCAGTATGAGATATTTGTTAGGAAATCCTATATTGGACATCTATGGAATAATTTGATTTTGTGAGAAATTTCTTCCTACCCCTGACTATGTCTATACTAGCACCTTAAGTCAAGTTAAGGAAGCTTAAGTCTACTTAAGCAGCTCCCTGGACACATTTGGAGTTCATTAAGTTGACTTAATAACTCCTACCCTTAAAGTCAACTTTAAGGATTAAGTCGACTTTATTAAGTTGACTTAATGCAACGTAGCCATTAAAGTCGACTTAATAAAGTTGTCTTAGTGCAGTAGAGCCTTTAAAGTCAATTTTATTAAGTCGACTTTATATGGGTCCCCTTGCTTAAATTGACTTTATAAAGTCAACTTAAACAAATGGGACCTCGTTAAGTCAACTTAATAAAGTCTACTTAAAGGAAACTTTAAGTAGACCTTATTAAGTCGACATAATGAGACCTGTAGTGTCAACATAGCCCTTCAGAGTTATTGGTTGGCTTGTGTGCTACTGATGAACTGTGGGATGGTCTCACTATTTGTAAATGTCAGATAATTGTTGGTTTGTTTTTTTTTTTGACTCTTTCTAATTTCCTGATCTTAGTGATATCTGGTGGCAGTGAGCTCCATAGGTTAATTATGTGTTATGGAATACATAAATAATCCTGAATGAATACACTTAAAACATTTGTTGCTGCTTTGTCATGTCTTGATCCAGTTTACTGATATCTTCACCTGGGCTTCAAAATGTTTTGAAATTTAACTAAAAATTAACTTTATTTCTCTGAAAGGTCAATTTACCTTTCCAATTTTTGCTGGTCTCTCTCTGATATAGTAAGTATGCTGAAAGCCCATTTCCTTCTGTCACATTATGTGCGCTCCTGCTTACCCTTTTTAAAGAGGATTCTGCTTTGGGGATCACTGTTTGACTTTTTCATCCTTTCAGATTCCAGCATCCTTAGTTCCAATCATCCTGCTCTCTAGATATTTACTAGTACTACTCAAAGGGAGGGCTAATTTTTGTCTCTTAATTTTTATTTATGTGTATTTTTACAAATTGGGTATGCATTTCAGAAAGCAAGCTTCTAGGTGAAATTCATCAAATCACAGCAAAATTTGAGCAATTACCAGGAAACAATGCGACGTCGACCAATTTGCATGTAATGGTATGGCAAATTTACAAGAGTGGAAATTAGGTGCAATCTCACAAAGAGGTTCTCATCGTCTGCTGGGAAAAAAAATCCTGACACGAAGATATTGTTTGCTCTGCTTTAGTTGATGCTCAGTGAAAATTACTGGGAGCTGGCAGTAAACTGAGTTCTTCTGCACCAAAGATCCTGCAAAATACAGAGTAGCAGCCACTGAACCTTAAAATGTGTGAGAATGCATATGTGTTGGAGACCCCACACTCTGACTATTTGTCTATCATTTGAATCATAGGAGCGCCATGCCGGGATAAAAATAAATTTTATAGTGGTATATTAATGAATCTGTCCTGAACAATTATCTAAAAATGATGAGGATATAAATTAAATTCCTTGCTACTGTTTGGAGGAATCTTCTACTCAATTCAACTGTCAAATCAAGTCAAATGTCAGCATAATTGGTTGCAAAGTAGTTCTTAATAAGTCCTTAGTAATCAGTATTTCATCTGTCAGTCTAATTTACTGTGACTGGAATATTCATAATTATAAAAAGTTTTAGAGCTGTAGTTAACAACTTGAGAGGCAGGGGGCCCATAGAATGTATCAGCAAGCTGTCAAGAGATCAGAAACATTTTAAAATCCAAATGTGCTTTTAGCCACTTTACTGTGTAAAAGGAATATGTTAAATGTCATTTTTAAAGGCATCTCCATGATAATTCAGCATGGACCCAACGAGATGTGAATAATACAATAATTTGCTGCCATTTTACTAAGTGATATGATAATAGCGCAGTGCCATTAGTTGGAATACTTCCTATTGAGTGCTTGCAGATTAAATATCACATGCCCTATTGTTCTAAGTAAACAACTTATCCTTCAATTTTATGATATTTTTATCCAAAAGGAAGAATATTTTAAAATGTTTCATAATGTTCCTCTAGTAACAGTCTTGAATGGAATTCAATCACTGAACTGATGATGATAAAAAACAAAACAAACATCTCTGCAGTAACATTTTTGGCATCACAGAGCCTGAAGATTTTCCTACCTAACATTGGAATCCCCTCAGTGTGGGTTGTCTCTTATTCTAATTGAACTCTAATTCTGGGGAATAAAACTGAGATAATTTCCTGGACTTTCTCTCCCATGTTACCTCCTTTATTTTTAAATTGTTTAAAATAACAGTATCTGGTACATAACACTAATAGAAATAAAATGGAAAGAGAGAGACTAAAGGTAGTGGAGTTGTGATCACTTTCTTGACACATTACCATACAGCCAGAGATGCCTACCAATATCAGGGCTCTACTGTTTGTTTAAACCTGTAGTCGGAGATGGTCTCTGCCTGAAAAACTTTACAATTTAATTTAATAAGTACAATGTTGAAAGGTAGGTAGGATTATTGTCTCTTATAGGTGTGGCTCTGAGACACAGCAGCCTAGATTTTCCAAAGTGATAATTTAGGTGCTTTGAGATATATTAAGACGAGGAGATTTTCAGAAACTCCTGAGCACCTTCTAAAATGAGGTCTCCTTAAGGTAGGTCAAGGTAGGTGTCCAAAAATTCTGGCATCCAAAATCATTAATCACTTTTCAAACTCTAGTCACAGAGAATAATTGGCTACACCAAGACCAAGCAGCTGAACTAAGTTTTAGGCCAGAGTCTGAAATATAAGACCATCCTTTGTCTGCCCATCTGCAAGGTGTCTACCAGTGAAGAGGTAGCTTTGAGCATGGATAAACATCCATCAGGCTAGTTTACACTGGAAAATTTCCCCCAGAATTCAAACCAGTTTTAAAAACTAGTCAGATTAACTGACTTTTAAAAATGGTTGGAATCTTCATGTAGATCAGACTCCAGGAGGACTGAACCATTTCACTGAACTGGTTTCTAAATGACATTCAGCAATTTAAGACATGAACACGTGTGCTGGAACCATACTGGTGGTGGATGGGAGCATCAGTGATCAGGGGTGTCCCTGGTGGGGACAGGGCCAACTGGCCTGTGGGGGCCCTGTCTCCAACCCTGTGCTGGGGGGGGCATGGCAGGCTGGCCCAGAGGCCAGACCCTGCGCTCCTGCCCTGCCCATGGGGGTGTGCTCTGTCCCCGTGGGTGGGATGGAGCAGGGAGGGATGGCCCAGAGGCCAGGCTCTGCTTTCCCACCCCACCGCTTGCCTTCGGCTTGCCATCAAAGACAGTGGGGTGGAAGCACAGGGCAGTTAGGGGGGCAGTGCAAGGGTCCTGCTCTGACCCGCTGGTGGCATGGCAGCACCGGGTCTGCAGGACCATGGGGCCTGTGATGTTTGCTCCGCTTCTGAATCCCTCACCCCCCTTCCCCACCCCCAGTTACAGGCCTGTCAGTGATGTTACGTCTAGTTAGAATCCAGGAAATGAAGGTGGAATTGTTAACCATCATGTTTAAGAAAACTATATTTCAGGAAGAAAACTCTGAATATACTTAAGACTGTATAGTGTTACTGAAAAGCGTAACAACCCCCCCCCCATTTTTTAAATACATTAGAAACAAGAGGAAGACCAAAGGTAGTGTAGGACCATTCCTCAACAGAGGGAAAAACAATAACAGAAAATGTGGAAATGGCAGAGGAACTAAATGATCTCTTCATTTTGGGCTTCACTGAGAAGGTTGGTGGTACCTGAATGCCTGAAATAGGGGAAGGCAGTAAAAATGGGATAGTATCAGAAGCTAAAATAGGGAAAGAACAAGTTAGAAATTACCTAGACAAGTTAGATGTCTTCAGGTCCCAATGATATGCACCCAAGAATACGCAAGGAGCTGACCCAGGAGATATCTGAGCCATTGGCTATTATGTTTGAAAAATCATGGAAGATTGGAGAGGTCCCAGATGGCTGGAAAAGAGCAACTATAGTGCCTCGCTAAAAAAAGGCAAATAAGGATAACTCAGGGAATTATAGAACAATTAGTTTAACCTCTGTACCAGGAAAAATAGTAGAGCAAATAATTAAGGAATCCATTAGCAAACATCTAGAAGAGAATAATGTGTGAAGTGATAGTCAGTATGGATTTGTCAAGAACAAATCATGTCAGGTCAACTTGATAGCTTTCTATGATGGGCTAACAAGTTTTGTGGCTAGAGAGGAAGTGGTAGATGTTGTATACCTAGACTTTGGTAAGGCTTTTATATGGTCTCAAATCACCTTCTCATTAACAAACTAAGGAAGTGCAGCCTGGATGGAGCTACAGTAAGATGGGTGTAAAACTAGTTGGATAACCACTGCCAGAGAGTATTTATCAGCAGTTTGCAGTCATGCTGGAAGGGAGTGGGGTAGTCCAAACTAAAAAAGTCTGAGGTTAGTTTCAGCGGACTAACCATGGCATTTTAGTTTGACTTAATGGCCAGTTCGAACTAATGGCTTAGTTTGAACTTTTTTAGTTCGAACTAAGCCATTAGTCCAGGTCTACATCATGCTACTTTGAACTTAAAGTTTGAAGTAAGCACTTAGTCCAGACTAACTAGTCAAACTTATTAGTTTGGGCTAAGCTTTGTTTAGTTTGAACTAAGAAATTTCTGAGTTCAAAGTAGGCAAAGCCTAGTGTAGACCCAAACTAACTGGCTGGTGTGGACACAGCCAGAGTGTACACTTATAAGGTTTACTGATGGTACCAAGCTGGGAGGGGTTGCAAGTGCTTTGGAGGACAGGCTCACAATTCAAAATGATTTGGGCAAACTGGTGAAATGGTCTGAGATAAACAGAATGAAATTCAATACAGACAAGCCCAAAGTACTCCACTTAGGAAAGGACAATCCATTGCACATCTACAAAATGGGCAATATCTGCCTAGGAAGGAGTACTGCAGAAAGAGATCTGCATGTCATAGTGGACCACACGCTAAATATGAATCAACAGTCTAACACTGTAGAAAAAGAAGCAAACACCATTCTGGGAAATATTACAGGAGTATCGTTAAGTAATACACACGAAGTAATTCTTCCGCTCTACTTGGCCGTGATTAGGCCTGAAGTGGACTATTGTGTCCAAATCTTGGTGCCTCATTTCAGGAAAGATGTTGACAAATTGGAGAAAGTCTAGACAAGAGCAATATGAATGATTAGTGGTCTGGAACATTTGACTTACAAGGGAAGATTGAAAGAGCTGCATTTGTTTAGTTTTCAAATACCTAAAAGTTTGTCAGGAGGAAGAGGGAGGAAAATTGTTCTCCTAATTGTCAGTGATAGGACAGGAAGCAATGGGCTTAAATTACAGCAAGGGAGGTTTAGGTTGGACATTAGGAAAAAAATCCTGAAAAAATCTCCAACCACTGGAATAAGTTGCCTAGGCAGGTTGTGGAATCTCCTGCATTTGAAGTTTTTAAGAGCAGGTTAGACAAGCACGTGTCAGGGATGGTTTAAGAGGGTACTCGGTCCTGCCATGAGTGCAGGAGACTGGACTCAATGACCTCCCATGGTCTCTTACGGTTTCTATGATTCTCTGATTCTATTGTATCTTCATTGGAAGCCCAGTCTTGAAGCTACAGCTGCTGTACGTGTACTATTTTTTTCATGTCCAAAACCATATATGAAAAAGACATTTTTCATTTGCTTTCCCTTTTACTTTACAAATTACAGATTAGGCTTAACAAAAGGATATTCCTCCTATAAATTAATAGTGTGGGAATGGCAGCTTTATATAAATTGCAATGTTGTAGCTGTCACAAACCAAGCTTTATTTGTATAATAATCTGAGTCATCCTTCCCAGCCCACATAAACATTTTAAAAAACTTAAAAACTAGAGGCACTGTGTGAATATTTTAGAAAAGCTCATTGAGTGAATAAACTCTCATTTTCAGAATATGATGGATTTTTCAAGGCACTCTTCAATACAAATCAACTAGAAATTTTGAGATATAACCTGGATTAGAGTGAAACTGATCTGTAATATTTCAGATTCTGCTGATGGTTTGCTAACTCTACATGAAAAGACAGAAAACAGTTATTTAAATTGTTTTTGACACTAAAACACTGAGGCATTTTACAGGTATCTGAAAGAAGGGCCAAATTCTGTTACAGTGCATAGATGTTGCTGTGTAACTCTGAGCAGAAGCCAGTTCAGTTGTGTGGACATCAGATAAAGTTATTGGGGTTATATGTACTGTGACAGAGTCAGTCTGGATAGGTTCCAGAAAGTATTAGAAGGCCAGAGTATCAGCCTCCAGGCTTAGCAAGTTGCTTTCCTTTGGTAGCTGAGCAGGAAATTATTTCAGGCTAATTGTGACACACAGAGGCTATGTCCACACGTACAGGCTTAAATTGATTTAAGTTAAATCAAAATAAGTTAATTCAAAATAAAATAATTAAATTGCTTTAACTTAAATTGAAATAAGCAAAAACACCAAATTGAAATAGCAAGGCTGGACATAGGACTTGCTATTGCGATTCAGGAGAGGGCACCATGGGAGTTGTGGCAACAGAGCCCCCTCGCTGGGCCATGCCCTCACCCAATATATAGAAAAAGGAAGGCACCCTGGGAAGGAAAAGGGCAAAAGTGTTAAATCGAAATAATGGTTGTTTCAAAATAACACATCCGAACAGCATTATTTCAAAACATCCATTTCGATTTAACAGCTATTTCAATTGCATAGTAGGTTTTACCATTTCAGAATAAGGTTCATTGTTTCAAAATGACGGGGCTTGTCATTTCGAAATAACAAAACATTGTCTGGACGTGATTTTTTAAAAATCGAAACAACAGTCGTAACATAACCAGAGTTAAAAGTGTCATATCCAGACAAAGGATGTTGGTGGAATGTGAGAGTGAAGAGAGCTACTACAGCATTTGAGAGGAGGCAAGGTGTGATTGGAAGGCAGAGAGACAGGTCTTGGAGAAGGAACAGAATGCTGTTTAGGAAGAGCACTGCAGGCACAAAGTCTGGGGGAAGGAAAATCCCCTACCCAAATGGGGCAAAGGACCTTTCCCAGGTCTGGAGGCCTGAAGGAAACAGAGTCTTCCAGAAAGGGAGGATTTAAGTGAGCATAACCACACCCAGTGGGGATGTCAGAGATCCAGGGCTTCCCCTGGCAAGGAGGCCAAGAAGGGTTCCTGGCTTAGTAGAGCCTGGACATTATGTCTAGGGAGCATGGGGAAGTAACCCAGGGAATCTTGCCAGTCCCCTGTAGCAGCAGAGTGAGGCAGTGGCTTATAGGGTCCCTGGATTGGGGCCTGGAGTTGAAAGTTGGACTGGGTCTCTTTACCCCCTCTGGCCTTCCATTGAAGGGACAAAAGCCCCACTAAAAGAGGCAAGGACCTATAGGAACACTTTGGAGTGAAGCAGTTTTTTGACCTTCCACTAGAGGGAGATGTGGGACCCACCAAGGTAGAGGAGGAACTTTGTCACAGCATATAACTGAAAGCAGACTCACCCCCCCCCCCCTGTCTGAGTCTATTTTTTCACTGGTTTTACACTACTTTTAATGAAAGCATTGATTTCAGTGGACTGGTGGTATAAATGACAGCAGAATCTGGCTGCTTCTATTTCTCTTTGCTTTTGCCTTAGTGTTGTATGTAGTTTGCAGTTTCTTGTCTTGCCTCCAAATTATTAAAGAAATGCCTGCTCGTGACTTCTAAAATTCCCTTAAATCTATCAAACCTTTATGGATTAAAATATCCCAGTTCAGATTGAGATCTCTGAATATAACTTGTACAAATAAATGTAATAGTAATTGTATGTTTTACAAATTACCCTACTTGTATGTTAGGAACAATTTCCACTTACTGTAGAATATATATTTATATGTTTTTTTAAAAAATGCTGTGCTTGTTTTCAAAATGAGAGATTACTTTTTCTTTTCGATTGGAAAAAGTATGTATTGTTCCTGTAAAGCCAAATAGAGAATAACACACTTTAGAAACGGCATCAGATTTAATTGCTCGTGGTGCCAGATGACTTAAAGATGTTAAATTTATGGTAGTTTACAGCAGGTGTTTCTTTCAAGCTAC
Organism: Podocnemis expansa; assembly: GCA_007922195.1. Classification (NCBI taxonomy): domain Eukaryota; kingdom Metazoa; phylum Chordata; order Testudines; family Podocnemididae; genus Podocnemis; species Podocnemis expansa. Next base: position 6,713,745 of record ML682013.1, on the reverse strand, counting down.
TAATATTGGGTGAAGTCCTTTTTTTGGATTGTCAACATATCTATCTAGACATTGTTTGGACCCCCCGTCCCTGTAGTGTTGGGTACATTCACTGTGGTGGGGATCAGTCTGAGGAAAGAACAGTTGGCAGTCAATGTTTTCTGTGAAGCTGTTTTGATGCTGCTACAGCAATGCAGCTAAATTTGGCTATCCAGATACTTGTCTTATTAGATATGAATCTGCAGCATATAACTTCCAGCTGTGAATATGTCATCTACCCTGAAAATGGCAAAAAAAGGAATGTCCCCATACCTGTGAGTGGTTTTATTTCTATGAGAATGATGTATAAACACTGCTATCACCATGCCTCATATTTGTCCCTCTAATTGTACCCTAAATTGTGGTGTGGCTTTTTGTTTTTTGTTGCCTTATTCTATCCTAAATATCTGTAATAAAAGTACTCTGCAGATTTTCCGAAAAGGTCATAAAGAGATTGACATGACTAGATTCCTTAAAGAACATTTGTCACGTTCAGTTTCACCTTTCTATTTCATTTTAGATTTGTTACACAGAATTTTGCAAGTGTGTGGTGTGGCTTCTGTACTTTGTGTTTTTTTGTTTGGGACTTTTTGGACCTGCACTTACACAATGAATAGAAGTCACCAGATGGCATTATTACAGAGTTCTGTGAATTCTGTTCAGCTGACTGTAGGGATAGATAGAACTTGGCTACATACTAGTCCTTAGATGCAGTTCAAGTCTTTGTAAAAGTTCTACATACAAACAATGAAGTTGCTTTATTTCCTCAGTGTCTCTGATTGGAGTAATTACTTTGGTGCAGGGTTTTACATTGTGTCAATACACTGAGGAATTTTCCTTCTAAGAACAAAATATAAGCAGAAAGAATAAGACTAAAATGCAAACCCTGATCTTGCACTACGATTTCATGTGAGCAAACTGCAATGTAGATGTTCTGGCTCTGACTGCAGCGCAAGCTCTGGGACTCTTCCACCTGGCAGGGTTCTGAACCATTAGCTGCAGCCTGAGCCTGGATCTCTATGCTGCAATTAAACAGCTTTGCATCCTAGGTTAGCTGGCATTGTCTATCGGCGGGGGGGGGGGGGGGAGTTTAATTACAATGTAGACATATCTAGTGAGGCTTTCTGTTGCTGCAGAAATCTATCCACATAGATCACAATGCAACACTGGAATCTGAGTTTGTTATACTAAACGTTACAAAATATAAACAGAGAGTAATATATAGAAAATAGCCACTTCTGACTTGTGTTGAGTGATACTGGTTACCACTGTTTTTCATTTCATATTTTTCATCAGCTTATTTTGGGTTTCAGTTTTTTTGTTAGTTCAATAAATAGCTTCATTGTGTCCCGTAGTGAAAAACTATGATGTGATCATGTAATGAACAACTATATCATGGTGCATATATACAGAAAAGAAGAATTAAAGTTAAAAGGCAATATTAACTCTGAAATTTTACAACTTCTGTTAGCTTTTGCAATCTAAATAACTCTTTCATTTTAATATAGGTTTTTGTATGTATCCCTATCAATTATTTGAGAAAGAAGCAGAACAATGCTGACAATTACCATCAAGTCTAACTTCTATTACTGGCAAAACCATGAATGAACTCTAAAGATGTACTCTGAGATTCAACCCAGACTCTATGATAGCACAACCTATTGATGGAAAAACTACAAATTAATTGTAGGCACAGACTGAGTAGCGGGAAGCAACTTCAATCTCTTCTTTGGAGCTGTTTCTTTCTCCAGTTCCACTCATCAGACTGCATGGGGGCCCCACCATTGAGAATTCTATGGATCCCCTCCTGTAAACTAAGCTGTCAAGCCTGACTGAAAGAAAACAACACAGTATAGACTTGAAATGCTAGGTGATCACTAGGGGTCGAATGGAATAAGTGAATATAATCAATTTCTGCCTCAGAAGCTTGGAGGGAATCTCAAATATTTGCTTATGCGTTCATACATAGCAGGTAAAAAGAGCTTGTGATTTATGAATTCTAGCTCTAAATTAATAAACTGGTCCTGCTATGAACAGGATGATACTCGTGATCAGGAACTATTTATATGTTGAGAAGTTATTTCACAGACCATGCAGAAATGCTAAAATCAGTTCAGTTGGCAGAAGTTTGAGGAAAGGAAGGTAGCAGTAACATTATGGGCCATAGACTGTCCCTGAAAACATTTCTTGCAGACTGTCACCTAGCAAAGCGGGTTAAGTCAGGATCCAGGAGTTGATGACTGGGGAGGCACAGCAGGGCATCAGACCAGATTCTGGAAGGGGAAAATCACAACTAGATTAATCTAAACTGGTGCAAGGTTTTTTGTTTTTGTTTTTTTTACCTTCATATGCTAGCCCCCCCAGCCCCCGGTGCTGGCAGGGCAGGGGCTTTCCCAGTGCTCCTGCAAGCCCCACTAGTGCTGAGAGTATAGGTTGGGGGAGATCAGGTAGGGGTGTTAGGGGCTGAAGCCTGGGGCCCCCCTTTAGGCTGGGGCCTGACACTTCAACCCCTATAGCCCCTGCATTAATCTGGATCTGCGCCCCTCTCCTGTGGTCGGGTGATCTTTTCCCTCTCTGGTCAAAGCCCATAGTTTGCATAGTCTTTGTGATGGATCCTGTCTGTCCACATGCCGTGAGACAGCTCTGACTCAATGCTCCTCCCTCCTTACTGTGTGAAATACATGTGTAAGGGGACTGATAGCCCCTTACTGAGAGTGAATGGGCCTTTTGATTGGCCACTCCCGCTTGGAAGCAGGACTCTGAAACAGCCAGCCCCAGGGCCAGTGGGAGAGGCCAATGTCCCAGGATGGCCTGATTGATTGAAAGTGCTCCCCCGCCCCTGAGCTGACACTGCAGGCTGGACATGCCTGGGCAAGCCAGTGTGTGAGTGTGTGTGGGGCCGAGCTAAGGAGGAAGCACGAAGCAGCCAGCAGCTGGGAGCCAGAGGACCCAGGAAGGGAGGCCAGGCTGAGCTGATTTGGGCAGAGCAGACCCACAGCCGCTGGACCAGCAGAAAGCCAAGTGGAGCTGAGCAGAGCAGAGCTGGAGGCAGTGACAGAGCCAGAGGTGCCTGAAGCTGGGGCAGGAGGCCAGAGAAGGAGCCCAAGGTGCTGAGCTCATCTGTGCAGCCCCACAGCAGGAGGACCAGAGGAGCCACACTGAACCCGAGCAGCAGCTGGGAGCCGGAGTTGCAGCCACCTGGAGCTGGGTGTGGTGAGCAGCTGGGGAGCAGTGAAGGGGGGCTGACGCTGGGAAGAAGGGCCCTGCCCCTGGAGCTTGGAGACGTGTGGCCACAGCCGGAGCCTGCATCTGGCCCCCTGGATCATCCAGTCACAGCCAGGCCTGGGCAGAGGGCTTGCAACAGGGAGGACAGACTGTGAGACTGTTCCTCAGGCCCCAGAGACTCTGTTCGTGGTGCTCCCACGCCAGGCGGCAGCGCTGGGGGTTTATTGTTCACCTTTTTCTATTTTCTTATTGGGTTATTCTTTTTATTTCTGTATGCTTAAATAAATTGTATATAGTGTATATGGTAACTGGTGGGCCAGAAGAGTGGTCAGTGCGGTCAGCACCCCGGAGTGGGGACACCCTAGCCCTGTCCTGAGAGACCACGATAAGAGTGGGGGGGGGGGTCAAGCCCCCAGAAATCCTGGGGCCCAGCCTTGTCGGGGTTACAGAGACTCCTCCAAACAGGAGATTGGGAGGCGAGCCTTTGAGGTCAGGCAGGCCTTGGGGTAAAGGAAGTGGGAGCAGGGACTCAGATCCCCTTCACTGGAGTGGTATACAAAGTCTGGGAAGTTCCCCACAAGAGCGGGTCCATCACCCTGCTTACACTAGGGATGGCCCTGACTTCACCTTGAATGGTCCCTTAAAATGGGTGTTAACTACTTATGCTAAATACCTGTAATCTGTTCCATCTTGTATTTAGCTCTGGCAGGCTGAGTAGGGTCATGTCTACACTGCAGAACATTTTCAACAGAATGTATGTCGACATCTGCACTGCTATCTTTAGATTGTCCTTACCAGGACCACTGCCACTGACTTAAGGGGCAGTGTGGTGGGAGCTGAAAGAACCACACAGAGTCCATGGGCTTCAGGCTACCTGTGGGCTGCCCTCACACCTACCAATACCAGCTGGGGCACATGGGAACATGACAGACAAGGAATCTGGTGGCACTTTTAAAGATTAACAAATTTATCTATTGCATCAGCTTTCAAGCAGGGCTGGATTTTGGTGTTTGTAGGCCCTAGGCACTTGCACTCTGAAATGTGCAAAAAGAGAGGTAAACGCCAATTGAATTAGATCAATTGACATGATTTACGTTAAACTATTCTAATGTTAAGCTGCATGATTTTCCTTATTTTTCCTGGTTTTTTTCTGCTTTTTAAATTTTTCTCTCCTTCATAGGCCCTAGGCACTGTGCCTACAGTGCCTAAAGGGAAATCCAGCACTGCTTTCAAGGGAGGGACTCCCACTTCCTCAAATGCTTGAAGATGGGTAACTTACAGACTGAGAACAAAATAAATGCAGAGGAGTTATTTTGCTCCTACGTTGTAAGTTGCCCATCTTCAAGCATCTGAGGAGTGGGATTTTCTCCCATGTAATCTCATGCGATAAATAAATTTGTTAGTCTTTAAAAGTACCATCAGGCTCCTTACTTCTTTTGCTGAACTAGACTAACACAGTTAGCTCTTTGGAAAGAAGGAGTCTGTGGTATTTTTAAAGACTAACACATTTATTTATTGAATGAGTGTATGTGGGAGAAATCCCACATAGGCAGGGCTGGATCAAGGCCCTGGGAGGCTTGAGGCTGCCTATCCTTGTGGTGCCCCCCCCCCCATTACAGCTCCCCCATGCTTGGGGGCAGGGTCAGAGGGCAGGCTCCAGAGTTGCAGCTGGTGCTGTGCAGAGGATTGGGGGACAGTGGCCAGGGTGACTGCAGGGTGAAGAGGCTATAGGCTGGCTCAGTGTGGCACAGTGACATGGGGGAGGGTTACAAACTGGTGTGGTTGCACTGGGGAGACGCAAGGGGCTGTGGGCAGTGTGACTCACAAGGTGACCAAGAAGCTGGCCCTACTGCTGGAGGTGAGGGTGGTGGGCTGGGCTGGCAGCCACTTCAGTGGTAGGCTCAAGACAGGCTGGAGCAGGTCAGTGCTTGCTGGCTGGCTGGCTGGCTTCACACCTCTGCTGTGATGCAGGCTGAGCTGAGCTGCTCTGGCAGTCAGCTAGTGGTCCAGAGAGGGAAGTGGGCATAGACACTGGGGATGGGCTGGGCCAGCAGCCACTCCGTAATAGTGGGAGTGGGTGTGCCACCTGGGATGGGCAGGCCAGCTCAGCCACTAAACAGCTTGAGGGGCTGGGGCAGAGAGCAAGTCACCCCCCTCCACGTTGCAAGAGCCTGCCAGCCTGTGCTGCACTGCATCACATGGCGCTGCTGCCCCCCTCTATCTTCCCTGGTCTGCCCCTGCCCGCTGGGAGCGTGCTGCTCAGCCCGGTGTCAAAAGTACAGGACAGCACAAGGGTGGGAACATGGGGGGCAGAGATCCCATGGGAGGATTTTGGAATTTGCTGTGGGGAAAGCAGCTCCAACATTCAGTCCGTCTGTCCCACCAGATCCAGCAATTGCTGCTGGGGTTAGGGGTGGATCCTCCCATTGGCAGGGGCTCTGTGTTCTCAACTGGGGCTGGATCCTACTGGTGGCTGCAGCCCTGGATCCTGGTTGGGGCTGGATCCTGCTGCTGCTGGCTGGCTCCAGCTCCCTGGCCAGGACTGGACACCAGTGGCAGTGGCGGCTCTGGTCCCTGGCCAGGGCCGGATCTCGCCATCACTGGTGCCTCAGGGTCTGTGGCTGGAGCCAGATTCCATCAGTGGCTGTGGCTCCAGGTCCCCAGCTGGAGCCAGATCCTGGTGGCAGCAGTGGCTCTAGTCACTGGCCGGGGTTGGTAGCAGCTCTGGGTTGCTGATTGGATCCCGCTGCCACCAGTGGCTGCTCTGTGCCTTCCTGCGAGGCAGTAGCGGTCCCTGGCCAGGACTCGGTGGCCCTAGATCTGGGTCAGGACACTCCCCTACTTCAGTGAGGAGGCAGAGAGCAGCCAGTGCCTCCCCATGCCTCTTATAAAATCTGCCCCTGAGAAAGCCAGTGCCGCAGCCTGCAGCATTTCAGGGGTGAGGTCTCTCCCCTCCAGCAGGAGCACTGTTGGCCAGCTGCCGAGCGCTGCATCAAGACGGAGGGAGGGAGTGGGGGCAGGCAGCTCTCAAGTGTTGGAGCCTAGGTCAGTGCCAGGCCGGGAGGTTTACGACTGTCAGGACTGAGTGTGCCAAGCGGGGTCTGATTATTGCAGGGTGTGGGAGCCCCTTTTAACTGTGGGGGATGGGGCTTCAGTCTCTAAAGCCCCTGCGGTAATCTGGCCCTGCACGTAGGTACATATATGATGCTTCAGGAAATATGACACCATAACAATACTGCAAAGCATGTTATGAGCATTTGAAAAGGAGCCTTGCAGGAAACCACAGAATCACATTGCAAAAAAAAAAGGGAAGTCACACAGCTTATACCTTACAGATGCAGGAGTGGTGCAGCTCATGATGCCAGTCTAAGGCAGTGGTTTATAAAATTAGAGTTGGGACCCAGTACCGGTCACAGATCCTCAGGGACTGGGTCGCGGTGCCCCCTGCTGCTACTGCCAAAAGACTAGAATGCATTGCTCAAAGATGTAATTGTTGGGTCACAGGCAAAAATGATTTTTTTCAACTGGGTTCTGAGGAAAAAAGTTGGAAAACCACTGGTCTAAGGTATGTAGCTGTTTTGTGAATTAATCTAATATAGAATCATACATGTGTTTTCATTCCATTTTCAAAGTATCCATGTTTCAGATACTGCATTTTGTGTATTTCTGAAGTCCGTATCATTTAACACTATTTTTATGGGCCTATAATGTATATTTAACCTTTTAAACCTCACATTTTCTAGGATTAGCCACGTGAGATTTAAAAATCATCCACTACAAGCATATCTCTATTTTTACCTCACTACACATTTTAGTAAGACACTAAACTACAAAAATGTTTTCTATTCTTAATTAAAATCCCTAGTCTGTACCATGTGATGCTCAAATAAAATGCTATCAAAGTTAATGGCAAAACTCCCATTGTCTTCCTTCTAGGAAGGAAGGATTTAGTTTTATATGCAGGTTAACAATAATCTGTAAAAAGCAGTTAACTGTAGGCAGCATCATAGATCTAAAATGTGGCATATTTATTATTAGCATGAGGAGTATGATGAAAAAACAAAACAGACTTTTATTATATTTTAACAAATTAATTGATGTGCTATTTGACCTAAAGGAAGCAGATCGCCAATACTACATCTGTTTTCTCTCTACTTTGTTTTGTTTGGGATAACTCAATTACTGTCTTTAAAAAAGATCCTTAGAAAATTTACATTCAACTAAATTCAAGGCCTTGAGTCACACCCACAAAACCAAAGATATTCAGAATTAAGCATTTGTCCTTAATATGTACCCTTTGTACTTAAACTATTTTTCTTCTGCTAATCCTGTACTGTGAGGATTTATTATTGAATCCTATCACAAGGTTCAAAGGTACCACCTACTGTTTTCACTTTTAAGTTTAGCTTCATTCTTGAATGCTCCCCTCCCTGTTGCCTCTGGTGAAATTGCCCCAGTGGACATACAGTAGGAAGAGATTTTAACAAAATGCTAGGGAAGAGCAACAATGAGATAGAAATTCAACTTGACACCTAGACTTCTCTAAGGCAGTGGCTGCTAACCTTTTTCAGGTTGGGACCCCTTTTTAACAACAACAACAAAAAAATCTTTGGCCCCCCCCCCCAGCTGGTTATGTAATCTGGCCCCCACCACTGAGACAGCTGGCTAGCAGCGCTGCCACCACCATTGCCCGCACCACTGGGGAGCCAAGCCATGGCAGCTATGGTCCCTTGCCTTTGCCCCTACTGGGGACCTGCCACAGCCCCATTCCCCTGCCAGGATCTGGGCATGGATGGGAGAGGCAGCCCTGGCAGGGAGCATCGGGGCTGTAGCTGGATTCTGGCCCTGGTTAGGGAGAGCCTCCGGCAACCCCCTGCAACATGTCCGCAGACCTCTCAGGGTCCCCGGACCACGGGTTGGGAATCACTGCTCTAAGGCACCTTTGACACCTACCGTGAACTGTGTTACCATCTGGTTGCAGGTTCCCAGAAAGAGGACATTGCCAAAGCGGGGAGGAAGAATTGGCAGGGGGTACAGGGTGTGTGGGTGTCCTGGGGAGGGTATTTGGAGATGCTGATTGTGGATTTTAAGATTTCTGGAAAGTTGTGTGTATGGAGAGGGCTGCTTGAAGGGTGCTGGATGCTACCTGAGGCATCGTTCTTGAAGTGTGGGGGCAGTGTCGCTCTCTGTCATGGCAGCAGGGCAGCTGCTGCAGCCCTGGGACACAGTGACAGCCTTTAGTCTCCTCCTCCTCATGGCCGGGAGCTGCAGCCTGGATGGGTGGCATCTGGGAGCTGCAAGGGATCAATCAGATGAGGATGTGGGGGAGGGACTAATCCAGAAGCCAACCACTTGGAGCTCTTTCTGAGCTGCAGTGCCTGCTCTGCAAAAAAAAAACCCTGCACATCTCCTTTTATTTGAAAAATCCTCCCAGACAGAGGGCAGAGGATCAAAAGAGAGGCAATGTGTGGGAAAACCCAGACGTATGGTAACCCTAACAGTAATGGCTTAATTATTATTCAAAGTCTTGCATCTTGTGTGGTTATGTACACAGTTTGCACAGATGTATTACTTTCACAGGTGTACATGACTAAACTAGTTGCAAGACTTTGGAGAATCAGGTCTATTATGAATATGCTAACTTTGAGCCCACTATTTACTCAAACCTGAACAGTATAAAATTGTGAAGTGCACTGTGATTTGGGGGGGGGGTATTGGATATGATTTTAATATATGTTACATTATTTTAGGAAAATGTAAATGATTTTTTAGTTTGTAATAGTTTATCTAAACAATATTCTCAGTATAACAGAGTATTGGTTTCAAAAGTAGTTTGCAATATCCTGTAACAAGAAACAATTTTATCATTTCTGAATGAAAGGGGAGACACTGAAAAAGAATGGACTGTGGAAAACAAAGTCAAAATTTAAAAAAAAATCAAAGCAAAACTTCCACAGCCCTGATGGCTCTTTAGAAATCAAGTGATACATCTTTTTTCCCCAGGGAACCAGTCCATTATGTTACAAACTTTTAAAATGTTTGTAGCTGGAAGGACAGACCATGTGTTAAATAAATAAATAAATAAAGAAGGACTAAATCAATATTGTCATCGATCAGTGAGACACAGACTGATTCCACTGGCAGTCTCTTACAACAGTAGTTGATGAGGTGAGATAAGGACATGCCAGACTGTCACCAACAGATAAACCAATTCTTCTGGGAGGAATAGTTCTAATATTGCTAGTCACAGGAAATGCTTTTCACTTCTGAACTCTCTTGCAGGGGGATAGTGGAAAAGTTAAAAGTTGTTTCAGTCGGTCTCCATAGTCAAAATGTCAGTCAGTTTGCTGACCTTAAATCAAGCAGTAGAAAAATCTGAGGGTGAAATCCTATCTCTAGTGCAGTCAACGGCATAACTTTTACTGATGTTAGCAGGGCCAGGATTTCACCTTCTGTGTCTAGTTGACAGTACAAAAGCAATATAAGAAACTGTAGGCAATGCAAGTGTCATGTGTGTGATTGAAGTCAGCTGTGTGTTCCATATTCCAACCAAAAATGTTTACCCCGATGTAGTCCAGATAGTCGTATCTTTACTTTCTTCCTTTTAGCAACTTAAATTAAATATCTGAATCATTAGAATGCTTAGAGTTCTTCCATGTGTCCTTGGTTATAAAATGTCAATATTATAACTGAACCTGTTGAAAAGTCAGGTAATCATTCTAACTCTCTCATGGACAGATTCCTGGAGGGTAAATGTAGAGACAATTTCATTAAAACCCTGGCTAGACAACTGCAACTATATATTCTAGTTGAACTTTATTTATAACATTTGCCAGTTTATTTATGCATGACAGCAAGAAGACTGCACAATGACAAAAAAACCCCCTGCAGCCCTATGTGCAAGGTAGAATTAAAAGTCCTGGTACAGGAGGAGGGTAAGTGAACAAAGGAACGTAGAATATTGTATATTGTTGGAGGGTTTTGTTGATAGTTAATGGTGTGGTCATTACTTAGAGTTATATTTGAGCTCCTTCATTGAGTAAACTCCCTTGACTTCATGAACTTTTTGGACCACTGATGTCAGCTGATTAGTCAACTTGAGTTTTACTGATTAACAGACCATAGCACATTAACACAGAGCAAAATAGAGATAAATTACCTTTGATTTTAAGACTAGTTACTGGAGTTTTTTGGTTCGGGAGTAATAATTTCAAGCTACTTTCACTTTAGTCCCATTGGTGATGATTAAGCATGTGCTTTTAAGTACTTTGCTGAATATGGATGGATTTAGACACATTCTTTTCACCGAGTTTATGCCTGAGTACTTTGCTGAAGAATTTCTCTAGGGAGTTACCTAGCTATCAAAGAACTTATTATGTATAACTCATCACGGTGCTGTCTGAACACCTCAGAAACACTAACAATTTTATAATCAAACACCCCTATGAGGTAAAGATTTCATCTCACAGATGGGCAACAAAAGTACATGCATGGTCATTAACTTGACCAAGGTCACACAGGGTATGTCTACACTTTCAACTTAGTTTGAATTAAGAAGGCTTAATTCAAACTAACTTAGTCCCTGTCTACACCAGGCTTTCATTAGTTTGAACTAAGGAATTCCATAATTCAAACTAATTAAAGCTTAGTTTGAACTAGTAAGACCTGCCGGTTAGTTCAAACAAAGTCCTTAGTTTGATTGTTAGTTCGAACTAAGGATGATGTAGACAAGGAGTAGCCCTTAGTTCGAACTTAATAAGTTCAAACTACGGGCAGTTAGTTCAAATCAATAAAGCAGACTAATTCAAACTAATGTTATTTTGAATTAGTCCACATTAATTCGAATTAATAAGTTCGAGTTTAGTTCAAACTAACCTCGAACTTCTTACTTTGAATTAACAAAATCAAATTAACTTTTCATAGTGTAGACGTACCCATAGAAAGTTTGTGCCCTGAATCCTAGTCTAGTGGTTTACCCAAAACATCATCCCTGCCTGTCCATCAAAGGAGCAAAGTAGTGCATTCATGTGGATGCCCAGTGATGTTCAGCACACTATGTTCCCACAGTAATGACTTTATTTAAGGGCTTTGTAATTGCATGTGGAAATCTTGCACTGTGTATGGTGGTTAGGGGGTTAAAATCCTTCAATGAAGGAAAGGGTGGGAATCTGCTTCTTTTCTAATGTGTGGTCTCAGCTGTCAGAAATGAAAGCTAGTTTGTTGTGTATGAAGAATTGATGGGCTGATTTAAGTAGCCTAACAATGAGGGAGTGTTTGGTTGCAGTAACGATGATCTGATTATAAATCAGGAAAGTTTTTCCTGCATGTCCCACTTGGTACTATAATTTTGCTGTTCTCAGCCCTTCCTTCAAGAACTGAGCTCTGAGCTGCCCTGGAGAAAAGGGTTATGCTAATTCTAATGAGCTGGATAAAGATGCGTGGAACTAACTGGGGAGTAATTCCTTTTTGTTTTGTTAGCTTGTGAAATAACAGCAATAAAGACAATTCTAATGAAGTGTAAATCTTCCATGAGTTAGTCCTGTTCGACCTTGTCTAATGAGGAAGTGGGCAATTGCTCAAAGCTCCTTTGAAAAACTTGATAGAGGTTACAGTAAGAGAGTGACTGTATGGAAGGTGAACTGGCTGGGTCAAAAAATCAGGCTCCTGATCTAATTCATAACACACACTGTACATGAAAAAGTGTAATCTTAATAATGTCATTTTTTAAAGATTAGTTACAACTGCACCACCAAAGAGGGAAGCCTGCACCCCTCCTAAATATCATTAAAAAGTTCAAGCTCACATTTTTCCAGGGTTATATTCTACATGGTACTTGACAAACCAACATACCTTGTAATAGTCTTTGGTCTCTGAAAACAGGCAACAAAATCAGTTTATCACAGGCTATTTGGCAGACAGACCAGTTTGTTTTTAGAAGCCCATACATCCTTGACCTGTCTTCCTCTACAATCTGCTATGGAGGGATCTCACATAAATTTCGTGAGATTGCAAGTTTGTTTGGAGATGCTGGAAAGGTAAAACTTTCTCATAAGTGGAGAAAGGACTAGATCTATCTCAATGGAAGCAAAAATAATGAAAGTCCTGTGTTACCTCAAAGATTGTTATATTTCTTCAGGCATAAACTTTTGTGGGCTGCAGCCTGCTTTGTCAGTGATGAAGTGGGTTGTAGCTCACGACAGCTTATGCCTGAAGAAATTTGTTAGCCTTAAAAGTGCCACAGGATTTTTGTTGTTTTTGCTATATACATACTAACACAACTACCCCTCTGGAACTTAACTCCAGGGGAAATATTGACAATTTTAAATGTGCTTGATTTGTTGGAGTAGAAATTCTATTCAAGTGGACCACCGTAGCAAACCTGAATCTTGAAACAAGGCCCTGAATGGTGTCCTGACTTGCTAGCTATGTTTGAGGGGATACTGGTACAAAGATGAGTTTGTCAGTTTGGTGTCAGCATAAAGTAGAGCAATCTCAAAGGCAATTCCATCAGCTGGAGATCATTGGGGTATTGTGACATCTTGGCCATTCCTGTTTATTTTTTCCTAGATTTGCCCTTTATCTGATTTCGGCTCAGTTAGGTAGCAATGAAGGAACATCTTCATTGGCACTGTGTAACCCAAAGGTTACTCTAAGCAGAGGAATTTCTACTGGCCAGATTGTCAGGTGTGTGGCTGCTTTGTTTTTTGGAACTGCGCGCAGGGGTCAATGGCACCCAATTATCTGGCCTTTTGTTTTTCATACTTTGTGACCCTCCTCTCTTATTTGCATCTATTTATTTGTATCGTTGTGTTTTAGTATTTTAATAAGATGAGAGAGTAGGCGATTCCACAACCACATCACATAGAATTTCAGTTCCTGATTAAGTTTGACATTTATGAATGATTGTCACCGAAGTCAGAGACAGAAGCCTTGTCATTAGGTATTGTGCCAGCCAAGTAGTTTTGGCAAGCTTCCAACAGCTTTGTAAGCTTTATTAAGAGGGCAGATGGCTTTAACATATCTTATTAGAATGCATGATGGCAGTCATTTTAAAATAAAATCTCCAAGCTGAGGAATTGCGTTTTAGACTCAAGGGTGAAAACAAGTTCCTTCACACAGCAAAAGCAGAGATTTCAGCTAAGAAAACCTCTCAAAGGCAATTCCATCAGCTGGAGATTATTGGGGTATTATGACATCTTGGCCATTCCTGTTTATTTTTCCTAGATTTGCCCTTTATCTGATTTCAGCTCAGTTAGGTAGCAATGAAGGAACATCTTCATTGGCACTGTGTTGCTGTTTTTCTCAGCATAGGAAACAATTTGTTTTAAAGTGAAATTCAGGGTAATTAAACTGGAAATTCACTGCAAGACCTGAGATCATTAGTAGGGATGGTTATGGCAGTGCTCTCTTCCTCAAAAGTTATTTACATGGATTTTGGCTCTTGTTTTGTTACTTGTAAGGATTGCTAAATCATTATTTAGCAAAATGAAAATATGGAATAAGGAAGACAGAAACAGTGGTGTACATATGACTGTAAATCAAGGATAGTAGTTCTAGAGATTGTTCTTTAATTTTTTTTCTTCTGCTATATCAAAAATCGCTTACAAAGGAGTCTTTTGGTACACAAATCATTTTCCAGTTGTAAATTTCACAGGATGATCTTTTATATTTGTATATGTATCATAATATTTAGTTTTAAAAGCAGAATTTAAAAACTTATGAGTATCCTCCAATTATTGCCTAATCATGACAAAATTTGAAGAATGAATCTTGGGAGATAAAATATTTTAAAACTGTGAAATGTGAAAATTGTTATAAGTTGCTTTGTGCATTTTGAAGTATGACATTCTTCTTCAGGCACAACAGATGAAAAGAGAGGTTACATTAAAAATTGAGGAACTTATTGTTTCATTAAATATTTAGTAACCATTCAATCTTTAGTAGATTTACTCTGCAAGTGAACAAGAGACCTTAGGGTTTATATCTGTAAATCTTTATGCTGGTGCCTATCATAAGTGATTAAACCTGAAGCAAGACTTTGCCATGATTTTAAATTATTTAATAAATGGATATAGAGTATAAATATTCTACTGTAAGCTTTGATGGGTCAAATAATAAAAACAGGCCTGTTAAATGAAATTTCATAGTCAAGCTTTCAAAATCAGCAGAAATCATCCATTTTAGTTGTAAATAAATAAAGATCTCCATATATCCTGTGCTTTGCTTGAATTTCCATTATCTATCCTGGATCTTAAAGGTGTGGGATATGTTGTAACAGTCAGGGTCCAGACACCTCACGGGAAAAACAGGGTAATTTGAACAATAAAGACAAATAGTTGAATCAACTGGTTGTATGTAGAATGTGATTGTGTATTAAAATAAATCAAGTAAGGTATTTTATGAAAGCCATAATGTTCTGAACTTGGCCATTAGGAGATATCTGTACATAGGTGTGAAACTAGAGGTGCTAGTACTCTGGCTGGAAGTAACTTCTGTTGTAGAAAGGGCTTTCATTTTGGTTTAATAATTCTCAGCACCAGGGCCAGCTGTAGCCCTTGACTATACTCATATTTAGCTTGCATGCATATACTACTCTCTATCTGATTTCATATATGTATAGCTTGCCTTACAAATTTCAGAAATCCTGCTATTATAGTATTATATTTAGTGTAAGTAAGTTAAGTTAGCATAACTTTTGTATCAGAAGCTGATAATGCAAGGAACCTACAGGCCTTGTTGTAAAATGACAAGTCTGCATGCAATAGCTTTGCAGAAGGAGGTGTAGGTGGTAACTGCGAAGCAGAAATATCAGTGAAAGGTGAATCTGTGTTCCACAGACTCTGATGAAAACCATTAGATGAGCTATTTTGGATCATAAGATGTAGGCTGACGAGTGAATAGCAACTGGAGGTGAGCTTCTTGTCATTGTGGTGGAATACCACAAAACCCACAACATTCGGAAACAGAAATAGGGGAAAGGTGAAGGGGAATATTCTAGTAGGGAAAATGTCAATTATACACAAGAATCCCTGAACCAATTACCCCAAAACACATGGCAATTTTAAGGTCAAGGCCCATATTTGGGTAAGGAAGGATGAGATAATTTATTCTTTTAGAGGAGTTTAAAGGTATAAGAGCTTGCTATGTGTAAAAAAAGGTAATTAAGGCCTTAGAATTTGGGAGAGAATTTGAAGTTTCCATTTTCTTAAACCTGAGCTCAACTTTCTTGAGAGATCTTCACATACCCACAAACTCACTTTCTCTTAGATAGTATTTATTGTTTTATTTTAGTTCAGTGTATCAGGGTTGCCAGGCTCTGCATTCCAACTGAAGTGTCAACACCCTTACTTCAGGGGAGTGTAAGTATAAATTAGCTGTGAATTGTCTTATGGAAATTATTACTTGTATAGCCTATTATTAATTGTGTAGGATTTTCTGGATGCATTGATGTTTTTCATTGTTCTTTCATTATATATTTATCAATTAGTATTCTTGTTAATTATATGCTTTATGCTGTTAGCAATAAAAGAATTGTTATAAGATCTTTAAAATCTGTATACCTCTGCTCACCCCTGGGAGAAGTCCAGTCATCTGCGGTCAGGTTCAAACTAGACCTCTCATCCTGCAAGCCAGCTTGATAAAATCCGTATTGGCTATTCTAAATCCCAAATTAATTGCAGAATTTGGCTACACAGCATAACCATATAGGTGAACTTGGCAGTTGCCTAGGGTGCCAGGATTTAAAGGGCGCCAAATTAGATGGAAGTGATTTTTAAAAAGAAATGTTAATATGTTATCTCTTATAACGTGTGGGGGAGGGGAAGCAGAATCATAGTTCATCTAGGGTGCCAAAAACCCTTGGGGCAGCCTTGCTCAACATTCCATTGTGGTTTTTTTTCAGCACCCCTGTCTGTTCAGGCAATAAGTTCCAGATGGGTAGCCATATTATTCTATTATGTAGGCATGTATATGGGTACAAATTGTAACTAGGGTGTAAACTCAGAGCAGTATTAGGAAGAAATTTGAGGAGGACCTCCCAGACTTGTTGTTTACATAAAACTAACTCCATAAACCTAGCATTATACAATCCAGGGAAAGACAATGGTGGACCAGTAACATGAATGGAAAGACATTGAAACTGAAAAGAAAACCCTAGTCTTAGAAACCTAAAAGAGGAGCAAAACAAACAAGTGATATGTCTGTACTAGTGGCTTAAGTCAACTTAACCTGGTTTAAGTTGACTTAAGCAACTCCATGGCCACACTGGGCACTTTTTAAGTTGACTTAAGTGCTTGCTTAAGTCAACTTAATAACTCCTGCCCTTCAATTCAGCTTTAAGTGTTAAGTTGACTTTATTATGTTGACATAAAGAAATGTAGCCACCAAGGTAGCCACTTAAGTCAACTTAACCTGGGGACCTACTTGAAGTTGACTTTATTAAGTTGACTTAAGTGGCTACCCTGTCTTAAGTCAATGTAATAAAGTCGACTTAAAAATTGTGGACTCTCTAAGTCAACGTAATAAAGTCTACTTAAAGTTGACCATGTTAAGTCGACTTAACTGAGCCCTCTAGTGTAGACATAGCCAAGGAGTCTTGTGGCACTTTTAAAGACTAAAGAATTTATTCATCATGTTTGTGAAAGGGAAAGTATTGCATCTAGGATGCCCAGGGAATATTAAGTGATCTCCCAAGACACTAAGTGGGGGCTCAAAGTAGTTGGTGTTGTAATATTATTTGGTACACCTACATATATAACCCAGTTTCAAAAGGGATAGCCATGTTAGTCTAGTCCAGTAAAAAAAAAAACAAGGAGTTGTGTGGCACTTTAAGACTAACAGATTTATTTTTTGCATTCGCTTTGAGGAAGTGGGATCTTCTCCCACGAAAGCTCTTGCAAAAAATAAATCTGTTAGTCTTAAAGTGCCACACAACTCCTTGTTGTTTTTTTATATAGAATCCAGCCCTTTGATGAAAGGTCTGTGTAAGGATGGATTATCCCACAGCCCAAGAATGAAAAAATCCCCTGAGCCCCATTAAAAAAAATAGGGTTGGAAGTGAAGACTATCCAGAAATTGAGAGGCAGCATGTAAGAGGGGTGCTGTTTAGGCACCATTGGATCCACTCAAGGGTAGAGGGCACACTGCAAAACTGTTAAGAAGCAATAAGAAACTTGCATTAGAAGAGGGCCTTATGAGGGACAAGGGCTGAAGAAAAGCTTTGTGTAACCTCAAAAGCTTGTCTCTGTCATCAACAGAAGTTGATGAAATAAGAGACATTACCTCACCCAACTTGTGTCTCTAATATCCTGAGACTAACATAGCTACAAAAATGCTGTGCATAAGCAGGAAATTTAGCTAATATGTTGGTACAAAGCTTGATGTTGTGTCTTTAGGGTTATTTTCTTTTGTAACTTGTACATGTTTGGTTTTTCTTGCTATTTCATCTTTGAATCTGTTTTTTTTTAAATTAAATAAGCTTTATTTTTACCCTAAGTAGATCTCTGCTGAACAATCTAGATGGAGTGGTTGGCTCCAAGTGGATTGATAACTGGGGGCAGATTTCATGCCTTCTTTTGTTTTAGTATGCTTGGACTTTCAGAAAGCCTTAGAAAAAATCTCACAGCAAAAGTTCTTAAGCAAAATAAGCAGTCATGCGACAGAAAGGAAGGTCTGCTCATGGATCAATAACTGGGTCAAAAGACAGGGGGCAAAGGTAGGAATAAATGATTTTCACAATGGAAAGTGGTAAATTAGAGGGGTCCACCAAGGAGACGTGGCAGTACTGTCAACCCCAAATGTTCAAAAATCATGAATCAGGCTCACCAAAAATCATGAGATTGGCTTTAAAATAATCAGATTATGTACAAATAGTAGATCTGGTGTTCTTTTTGTTTGCTTTTTGAGCCCTTAGGCTTTACTGAGGTCACATTTTGAAGCTTTTCCCACAGGTATGAGAGCAAAAAACCCTTACTGTTTCATTAAGAATGAAGGCTGAAGTCATCACATATTCTCTTGATTCCATGAGCTGGGTCTTCATGAAACATAACAATTATCATGAGACTCAGGACAAAATTGTGAGAATTGGCAGCATGGATTGGGATCACTGCTGTTCACTATATCCACAAATGATTTTAAAAAGAGGGTAAAGGTGAAGAGAGGGAGTTTGCAGATAATACAAAATTCCTAAAAACAGTTAAGTCCAATGCTGACTGTGAAGACTTTCAAAAGGATCTCACAAAACTGGGTCACAGGGAAAGAAAGTGTCAGATGAAATTCAGTGTTGGTAAATGCAAAGTACTACATATTGGAAAACATAATCCCAATTATATGACCAAAATGACAGGGTCTAAATTAGCTTTTACTACTCAAGAAAGAGATTGTGAGTAGTTCTCTGAAAACATCCACTCAGTGTGCAGCAGCAGTCAAAAAATTTTGCAATGTTATGAAAGAGAGAGAGAGTAAACTAAGTAGCATAATGCCACTATTTAAACTCATACTACACCTCAGTCTGATTACTGCATGTAATTCTGGTCACCCCATGTGAAATAAGATGATATATTAGAACTAGAAAAGGTACAGAGAAGGACAACAAAAGTTATTAGCCGTATGTAACAACTTCCCTAAAAGCAGAGATTAAAAAGATTGAGACAGTTCAGCTTAGCAAAGAGATGACTAAAGAGGGATAAAATAGAGGTTTATAAAATCAAGTATAGAAAGTGAATATGGAAATGTTATTTTCCCCTTCATATAACTCCAGAAGTTGGGGTCTCCCCATGAAATTAAAGGGCACCAAGTTTACACAAATAAAAGCAAGTACTTCGCACAGTGCAGAGTCAACTTGTGGAACTCATTGCCAGGGGATTTTATGAAAGCCAAAAGCATAATTGGATTTAAAAAAAGAATTAGATAAGCTAATGGGGGCATAGGTCAATCAATGGTTATTAGCCAAGATGGTTAGAGATGAAAACCCATGCTCTGGAGGACAAGGAGATGGATCAACTGATAACTACCCTATTTGTTCACTTGGTTAGATAATTGATTGGTCTGATCCGGTATTGCTGTTCCTGTGGGAAAGGGTGACACACCAGAAAGAGAAAGTATTAACATCTGGTGGTTAAGAACTCACACGGGACAAATTTGGGAAGGATCAGAAGGATTATTGAGGTCACCTTGCAAGTAGTATAGGAGGTGGAAGCCAGAACGTGAAACCTTGAGACCTTAATGCTTGAAGGTTAGTTAGTATGGTCAGAGATCTTCATTTATACAGCATAGCACAGAGGCACCCAAAGATATAAGGCAGACAGTCACAGAATCACTTATTGGTCTGGCTGATAACCAAAATACCTCAGATGCATATGACAGAAAATCAGATTTTCAAGCTTCGCAGCCTCCTTCTAAAGCATGACAAAGTCTACTTGTTCAGACTGCTCCATGCTCTGGTAATATCTTGCTTTTTTCTCCTTCAGACTCACTCTTGTTTTTGCTTCCTTTACTTCCTTCTCTTCTCTCCTTCTCTTATTTGACTTAGTAATATTAAAGCACTGCACAACTGCCATGGCCTAGTATAGAAAATTGCTAATACATTCAAGAGGTTCGGTAGTAACATAGGCTATGTCTTCACTAGTAAATTAGTTCGAATTAAGAAGCCTTAATTCGAATTAATTTGAACCATGTCTACACTAGGCTTTGCCTAGTTTGAACTAATTTTTTTTTAGTTCGAAGTAAGCAAAGCTTATTTTGAACTAGTTAGTTCAGCTGATTAGTTTGAACTAACTGCTTATTTCAACCTAATTTGCATATTTAGTTCGAACTAGCACAATGTAGACATGCTAGTTTGAACTAAATAAGTTTGAACTAACGGTTAGTTCAAACTAAGAGCAATTTTTTAGTTTGAACTAAATTTTTAGTTCCAACTAACCATACTTTTTTAGTTTGAACTAAAAAGTTAGTTCAAACTAAAAAAAAAGCAGAGCTAGTTCAAACTAAAAGCTAGTTCGAACTAAAAAACCACACTTAGTTCAAACTAACTTTTGACCTACTTAGTTCGGACTAACCAACTCCGAACTAAGATTTTAGGTGTAGACATAGCCATAAGTATTATTTGGTTTTAATATGTATTCATTTCCAAATGGAGTGTTGTGATACACACCTAATTATAGATAATTTTTTTTTTTTATAAAAAACTAGGATTCTAAGAAATGAATTGAGCTAGTCAAAATTGCCTTCTTTTCATTTTTTTTCCCCTGTAAAAACTGAGGGTCATTTTTTTCTCTTCACAAAAATCATAGAGTCATAGAAATGAAGGGATGGAAGAGAGTTCTAAAAGTCATCAAGTCAAGCTGTGCCAGGTCCAAGTAAACCAAAATCATTCCTTTATCATTCTAGGTATTTGTCCAATCTGTTTTTAAAAATCTTCAAAGAGGAGAATTCCACAATCCCCCTTGGAAACTTATTCCAGAGTTTAACTACCCTTCAAGTTAGAAAGCTTTTACTAATATCTAATTTAAATCTCCCTTGCTACAGATTAAGACCATTACTTGCTACCCCACCTTCAATGGACATGGAGAACAATTTGTCACCATTCTCTTTATAGTATCCCTTGACATATTTGAAGACTAATAAGGGCTCCTTCAATCTTTTTTCAACAGAAACCTTAACTGGCCTCCGTTTTTAACATTTTGTCATAGATCAAGTTTTCTAAGCCTTTATCATTTTTGTTGCTCTTCCTTGGACTCTTTCTAATTTGTTGACATGTTTCCTGAAGTGTGGCATCTAGAATTGGGCACGCTACTCCATCTGAGGCCTCAGCAGTGCCAAGTAGAGTGGAACGATCATAAAATCATAGCGCTGGATGGGACCTCATGAGGCCATCTAATCCAACCCCTGCTAAAAACAGGTTATTCTCACTAAATAATTCCAGACAGTGTTTCGTCCGACCCAGTCTTAAAAAAGTTTCCAAAGATGGAGATTCAACCATCTCCCTAGGCAACCCATTCCAGTGCTTCACCACCCTTCTAGTGAGAGAGGTTTTCATAATATCCAACTTAGATTTCTCCATCTGCAACTTGAAACCATTGCTGCTTGTTCTGTCTGCTGTCACCACTGAGAATAGCCTAGCTCCCTTTTCTTTGGGGCACTCCTTTAAATAGTTGAAGGTAGTTATCAAATGCTCTCAGTCTTCTTTTCTCCAAACTAAATAAGCCAAGTTCTTTCAGTCTTTCCTCATAAATCATGTGTCCCAGTCCTTTAATTATTTACATTGCCCTCCACTGGATTCCTTCTAATTTGTCCACATCCTTTCTGTAATGGGGAGCCCAAAACTGGATACAGTATTCCAGATGCGACCTCACCTGTGCTGAATAGAAGGAATAATCACATCCTTCAGTCTGCTGGCAACACTCCTACTGATGCAGCCAAGTATGCCCCTGGCCTTTTTGGCAACAAGGGAACACTGTTGACTCATATCCAGCTTCCAGTCCACCATAATCCCCAGGTCCTTCTCTACAGAGCTGCTACTTAGTCAGTTAGTCCCCAACTCTTCTGGTCCATGTGACGTCTTGTGTTAAATGTGATACTTCTATTAATACACCCCAGAACGATGTTAGCCCAGCTGTTGGCAAGCTTTGCTCCCCCCCCCCCCCCATGACAGACCCTAGTCCTCCAATCTCAGCAAGTGCCAGCAGCCCCCCACTGGCACCATATGATGGGGTGGGGCCAGCAGGGAAGAGGAGCTGCCCTATGCGCAGGTCTTGCAGCCATGGGCCCCACTGGGGGTGTGAGGGGAGGAAAGGAATAAAGCTGTTGCATGTGTGTGGCTCTTGTGGCCCCAGACCATGCTGCGGTGCCAGCAGGGGGAGCAGCTGCAATGCTTGCAGCCATACAGAGCAGCACTGCAGGGCCAGGAGCCCCGTGTACCACTCAAAATGGGCATTTGTGCCATCTTTGGTATGTGTGCTGGGGCTTGCTGACCCCTGGGTTAGCCTTTTCTGACATCACAGCATTGGCTGATATTCAACTGGAGACCTGTTGTTACTTCCACACCCTTTTCAACAGTACTGCTTACCATATTATTATTCTAAATTTTGCACATTTCCCTTTCTAAGTGTACAACTTCTCACTTGTTTTCACTGAGTTTCAACTTGTTGATTTCAAACCATGAATTCTCCCATTTTTTAAAGTCATTTTGAATTCTAATTCTGTCCTCCAGAGTATTCACAACTACTCCCAGCTGGGTGTCATATGTGAGTTTTATAAGTGTATTTGCCAGTCCATTATCCAAATCATTCATGAAATGTTTCTCTGAAATTTTTTGGTGAAAATTTCCTTTTTAAAAGAAAAGTCGTTTTACTTTTTTTTTTTTTTTTTAAAATTTCAGTGGACAATTTTTGACCACTCCTAGAAGTGAAGTTAGTTTTGAAGATAAGTGGTCAGTAGGGGTTACTTTTGGAGGGGAGAATTTCTATTTTCATTGTGAAATCAATAATCAGCCTGAAAATTTCTTGTTGACTTTTGCCTCTTGGTTCACATTAGTATTCTGAACTGTATTATTCAAGATGGGTTAATGGGGATTGTCTTTTTGTGGCAAGTTTGGAACTAAAATCACACCTTCACCTCATCATTTTTTCATATTTCACTTTTGCAGTATGCTGAACACTGGCAGTTGATTTACAATGCATCCCTCAGCACAAGTATGGACTGGACACACAAAGCAATAATTAAGTAGGATAAAACAGATTACAACCTCTTGTCTGGGGGAAAACTGCAGAGCAGGTATGCCACTTCTGAATGTAAATGTATCTGGGTTGTCAGATCTGTGATGTAGTTATGGATATACAGAGTCTAGGTTTTGAAAAATGGAATTCTTGCTGTTTTGGTCAATCAATACTAGTCAAGATAATGAACCAGATTTAAATGATCAGCTAGTCAATGGCTCATAATGGCCAATCATTTATTATCTGTACACTCTGGGCTACAGTTTCAAAGTGGTGTGTACTTGCCCTACATGCGCTGATATAGTGATTACAAAGATACTACTACACACGTAAATGAGAACACAGAAATAAGTGTGCCATCGTGGTGCTGTGATTATTCATTTAAACATACAGTTGTATTTGCAACATAATTAGGCATCTAATTGCATACCAAGATATAGTGAATTTCAACATGTGAATAACAATGACTTATTACAAAGCGCTTTGTGTTGACTTATTCACAGTCTCTCATAAATATAATAAATTACTGAGTGACAGGAGTTCAAAATATTTTCAAAATTATTTTCTTTATTTAATTTTTCTTTTGTTTTCTTTCACACTGTAGAATTTGTAAAAGAAAGTACACACAATTTTTACAAAATACAGACAACAAAGAATGAATGAACTATAAAATTGGCATAATGACATTGGAAATATTTCTATACTAATATTATAGAAATGATCTGAAATAAATAGTTATAAGAAATATCAAGTGCTTTACATGGCTGATATACTAATAATAAATACAATACATATCCCTATAGATAGTACTTATTTATAAAGGATGAGATTCAAACTATATTTCACATAATATCACAGATGAATAAGACAAAGCTGCCAAACTTAAAAAAATCTTTTCATCCTATTTATAGATCATAAAGGCAAAGCATTAGTTTTCTCTATCCTTATCCCTTTTTTGTCCCCACATAGCAAATATTTCATGTAAGTTGGACAAGGAAATATGATATCTGATCTGTCAAAAATAAGAAAAAAGAAATGGTTAATATAGTTTAGATAATATTTTTGTCTCTGCATTAGTAAACATAACTAAGGCCTAGATTGTGATATCTTTAAACAGTTATTTTCAAACTACTAGTCAGGACCCAGTACTGGGTTGCAGATGCTCAGGTACTGGGTTGCAGAGCCCACTGCTGCCACTGTCAAAAGACTGGAATTCATAGCTGAAAGATGTTGGGTCTCAGTCATAAGTTATTTTTTTTCAACTGGGTCCCAAGGAAAAAGGTTGGAAAACCACTATCTTTATACAAAACAAATATCACTGCAAGTAGCATCATTACTTTTAATCCAGATTTTCTACACCTGTACTAACTTTCAATCACTAGAAAATCCATTGTTTGAAGCCAGGGTAAAGAATCATAAAAGTGTTCTATGTAGCATAACAAAGATAATAAATTTCCAATGGAATGTAAACTTTTAAAAAAAATATGAAGTCGTTTCTCACTTCCTATCATGTACGTTGTTTTAATGGCATTGTTGAGTCTTTATTTCTCCATTTATTCCTTTTTTCTTTACTTGCAACATGTAGGATGTCTGGTGAGTTTAAATCTTTCTGGAGGAAAACATCTAGGTCTAGGTTCTTCAAGCATTTCTTTAAATAATTCATTTTGTGCTATGTAAAAACCAGAAATAGTAGATTCAAGGTTACCCTATGTCAAAAGTAGGCACGGTTCAGATGGGATAAGATGATATATAGATCAGATAGTATATCTGTGTTTCAGTATAGAAAAATTGATGCAATGGCAGTCACCTTTTTTTAAAAGAATTGTTTAAAATTCTAAAAAGCCTTTGATACAGTGAAGAGAACAATTTTATGGAAGTTGCTGTACCTCTATGGATTCCCTTAGAAATTTGTGAACATCATCCAAAGCTTCTATGAAATTATTAAATGCCAAGTAATACATACCAGTGCACTAACTAAGCCATTTGAGGTTATTATGGGTGTCAGATGAATATGTCAGCCTGATCTTTTTACTGTTACTAGATTGGGCAATGAGAGACAACAGAACAATAAAGGAACATACAGTGGGCTCTCACACAGAAGTTAGAGGACCTTGACTTTGCAGATCAAGTAAGCTTGCTTCCTACACCCTTCAGAGACATGTCAACCAAAACAAATCATCTCAAGGCCTACACATATTTTACAGGACTGAAAATGAGCACCAAGAAAACTAAAACAATAAGAATCAGAATCAACATACAACAAGAAACACCAGTAACACTGTCTGGGACTAGCATAGAAGAGGTCTGATCTTTCAATTCTCTTGGTTAAATTCTATGAATAACGGGTAGAATGGCCTGTTGTGATATCATCATTAAAATAACTAAATATAAAGGCCCAAAAATTGAGACATCCCTCAAAATGTAGGAATATTTCTAATGACATTTTTAGTAATGATTCGTAAACAAAACTGGACTTTGAATTAAGAAGGTCTTTCAAAATCCATGCTTAAAGAAGATAAGAAATATTGATAAAGAGGGTCATTAAGTTTTCCACAGGCCTCAAACAAATTAAGGGGGAAGATAATAAACTCATATAATATTATGTGCTCATATATAATATAAATTATAATATTGAAATACCCTGAAGGATTTCTAAATGGCAGATTAAGCAATGGTAAGATTATGAGGATTGTTAGTTATATTTTAATGATTATGGGTAGTGAATGAGTTTAAATAAGGTAACACCATAGTCTAACTGGCATAAGTGTGACGTTGCAAACTTTTCTTTTACTCAGAATTATTGATTTGCTTAAAATTAAGTTATCAGTGACTGAATAAAGATAACATGTTATGCTGTAAGTTTTGAGGGACAAGCACTCAAATCTTTAACAAGAAGAATTCTATCAGGGGAATACCCAGAAACAGGGTGACACAAAAGAACATGAAATAAAACAGCAGGAAAAATGCAAAGTTTGGGTAACTGAAGCTTTATGCCTGCATAACATATGGGTTACATAACAATAAATGGGTAATGTGTTAAATTGATGAGAGAAAGGTCAAGTAATAAGGAACGTACACATCAATAAAAGACATCAGTGAACAATTCTGAAACGCTTGGAGGAAAATAAAGTGATCAGAAACAGTTAGCATGGATTCACCAAGGGCAAATTATGCCTGATCAACCAGATTGCCTTCTATGATGAGATGACTTGATATGTGGATGTGGGAATAGCTGTTGATGTGATATACCTCAACTTTAGCTAAGTTTTTGATACAGTTTCCAACAACATTCTTGTTAGCAAGTTAAGGAAGTATGGTTTGGATGAATGGACTGTAAGGTGGATAGAAAACTGGCCAGATTATCGGGCTCAGTGGGTGGAGATCAATAGCTCAATGTCTAGCTGGCACCCAGTAACTAGTGGAGTGCCCCAGGGGTTGGTCCTGGGGCCAGTTCTATTCAAAATCTTCGTTAGTGATCTGGATGATGGGATAGATTGCACATTGAGTAAAATTGTGGATGACGCCAAACTGGGGGGAATGGTAAACACACTGGAGGGCAGGGAGAGGATTAAGGGAGACCTAGACAAATTGGAGCATTGCACCAAATTAAATCTCATGAGGTTCAACTAGGAGAAGTGCAATGCTGGACTTAGGATGGAAAAATCCCACGTACTGCTACAGGCTGGGGACCAATGAGCCAAGCAGCAGCACTGTAGAAAAGAACCCAGGGGTTATGGTGCATGAGAAGCTAGATATAAGTCAGTGATGTCCTGTGGTTGCTGGAAAGGCCAATGGCATATTTGGCTGCATCAGGAGTGTTACCAGCAGATCGAGGGGTGTGATTATTTCCCTCTATTCAGCACCGATGAGGCACATCTGGAATACTGTGTCCAGTTTTGGGCTCTGCACTACAAAGAGAATGAGGACAAACTAGAAAGAGTCCAGGGGAGGGCAATGAAAATGATTAGGGGGTTGGGGCACATGATTTACAAAGAGAGACTGAAGGAACTAGGCTTATTTAGTCTGCAGAAGAGAAGACTGAGGGGTTGTATTTGATAACAATATTCAGCTACTTGAGGGGGTGCTCCAAAGAAGAGGGAGCTGGCTGTTCTCAATAGTAACAGAGGACAGCACAAGGAGCAGTGGTTTCAAGTTTCAGCTGGGGGGTGATCGAGGTTGTCTGTTAGGAAAACCTTTCCCACTAGGGAGGTGGTGAAGCATTGGAGTGGGTTACCTAGGGGAGTGGTGGAATCTCCATCTTTGGAGATGTTTAAGGCCCAGTTAGACAAAACCCGGTTGGGATAATTTAGTGGGAGTGGGTCTACTTTTAGTAGAGGGTTGGACTAGAAAACCTCATGAGGTCCCTTCCAACCTTATGATTCTACTTGCTAGTTTGAACTGAAATACCTAGGGGTTAGTCCAAACTAACCTTGGGCTAGTTTGAACTAACCATGGCTTTTTAGTTCAAACTAGAGTTTTAGTTTGAACTAGAATGTGTTGGTAGTTTGAACTAATGGTTTAGTTTGAACTTTTTAAGTTCGAACTAGCCAGTCCTGTCCATGCTCAGTTTGAATGAAGCACGCAAGTCTGAATTAACCCCTGGGTTTTACTAATTCAAACTACGCTTTGCCTAGTCTGAAATAAGTAATTTCTTAGTTCAGACTAGGGAAGACCTAGTATGGCCATGGGCCAAATTAGTTTGGACTAAGCTTTCTTAGTCCAGACTAATTTGGCAGTGTAATCATAGCCTATAAGTGACAACAATTCTGCATGAAGTTATATAATAAATGTGCAAATATATTGAGTATAAATTGAGTGGATTTGTGACTCAGGTTTGCTTTTAAAGTAAGTTGATGTAGAAAAGCTGCTAGAAGACTTGGAATAGAAACTTAAATGATGTGATTTTGAAGACTTCAAAGGCACCTGTTTGGTGCACTTTTTGAAATGAACACAGATCCTTTCTCTTTTGCTGCTCTGCAAAATATTTATATTTTACTTCAGAAAAACTTATCCTATTTCATTATTTCTGTTTGGTCAATCACTTTTTACTACCACTCCCTTAAACTTTAAGTGTGTTGAGTCAGGTAAATGCACACACTGATCGTTTGGCAGTCACTAAAAACTAAGTTATCCTCTGCAGTTTTCTTAGCTGACAGTTTGAAACAGCCCTCAATACCATAAAGATTCACAAACAGAATGAACTGCCCACCTTGAAGAGAATCACATTTGGATGCCGTGACCACTTTACGGAAGTTTCTAAATTTTAGCTAACTAGCAGTTCACAATTCCACTCACTCTTTCTCTTCAATGTCCAAAGGAAGTTGTTTCAATTCCTAGCCATTTTCTTTCTTTCTTTCCACCCGTTCTTCTTCCCCTCTTGACTTCTTGGCACTACTATAATTTTCTTATTTTTTCCTCATCCAATTTTATCACTTTCCTATTAACTTTTTAGACTAAACATGTTTCATTTGTAGAGTACCTTAAAGAGAGGAGCATTCAAATATATGTTATATTTATGTAAATACTTCAGTGGGGATTAGGAATTCAAAGCTGGTGGAGATGGGTGACAGCAAAAAAACAAGAATGGCTTAGTTCAGGGATTTTTCTGCTGGGCAAGACAACCATCACCACCACCATCACCAACCAACCACTCCAATAAACAACCCCTCCATGTTGTTTTTTCACAATTCTCAGTGCTTCTTTTACTTTATAGCTCCCCATTGGAATGTGGGCTACACAAGCTGTGTGAGAAGGAATGAACAAATTAAGGCACTGAAGCATCATGTGCTGTGATGAATTTTTCATCTGAAAGATGCAAGTGTTATGCTGTTAAATTGGCTCTCGCAAATGCCCCATAAGCTTGGACAGACGGAAAATTTATTTTACACTGATTACATATATCCATTTATCAGAGTTGAATACTATATCAAATAGTCAGTGACAGAACTTTCTTTTCATATAAATTCCCTTCATTATTGAATAAAAGTGCAACCTCACTATGACACTTGTTTATCAGCATTTAAGTTCCAGCACCCAAGTAGAGGAAGGGTGTTAATAAGTAATAGCACCAAGGGCAGCACTTGTTCATTTTGCTACTTTTTAATCTTGTGCCCTAGATTAAAAGAACTGGAAATTCTGATATTTTGAGATTTCAACCCAAATTGGGACAAAAAGTAGAAATCTCAGAATTTTTCATTAAACAAAATAGTCTGATTTTTCTTTTCAACTCAGCCTTATCAAACCAATTTTTCTCATTTATTATAGAAACTCATCAATAATTGCCCAGAAAAAAAATTGTCACAAAATCAATACATTTTTGTGAAATGTTTAGATGTAACTTACTCGTTATTTTCTGACTGAAAAATATGCTGTAGGGAATTTTTCAGCAGTTCTTCTGATTTATTTGTAAAAGGGAGTTGGTCCACTTGCAGTTGTGAGCATAAAAACTTTCCTTTATCGTATGAACTCTTGCATGCAAATGTTGATGGGCAATCCTGAAAAAATGGGGCAGTGTCAGTTCAGACTGGATATTAACTTCAATTTTCTTTGTTATTTCAAATCCTCTCTTACGTCTGGGGGTCATAAAAGAATAGCAATTTTCAGTTGCTATTCTGCATTTTCAATGCTTTATTGAGACCATTTCTGAAATGATTTATCCAAAAGTTTTCATCTGTTTCTTTTCTGAGTTTTATGCCAGAACACACTAATTCTATTTGCAAGTACCATGTTAGGGCCCAGCACCTTTCTTCATCTCTCCATTGGGATCAGCTGCTGCTTGCCTGATATGCTCTGGGTCTCTCCACTGTGCCCAGAATGTATACAAGTTAAGGGCCCATAATATGTGTGTGCTTCAAAAGGTGGTGTGTTCTTGCAATGACATCAAGATATGGGAAGGAGAGTATGAGGAAAAGGACCATAGGTCATGGGGAAGCTCATCGTGAGAAGTGCCACTAATATGTCAGAAGGGAATGGGGGGGGGGGCATTTTAGATTTCTTCAATCCCATTCTATTTCCTAGGAAATGAATGTGAAGTACTGGAATCAATAAATGAACCTGAGTTATTTGCAGTTCAGTTCATGGCATGGGTAAAAATTTGGATCAGTTTCTGTATTTTTGATGAACTCCTTTCATTCATCTGTTTAACTTCTCTCTTACACTTGCTGCTTCTGTTTGATTTGGAAGACCAAAAACAGAGTTAAAAATGGGCTCCATGTCAGATCCCAACTTTCACAATGTTGTTTAGGTTAAAGCACTAAATATCTCATGAGAAATTATATTCTCAGCCTTGGCAAAGTGTATTCAAATAATCTAATGATCAGTAAATCTTTCAAAGTCGAACTATCCATCTATCTGAATATATTGTCTTTGAAAACAAAACATCTCCCTCCACAATTTCAAAATCTAGTTGCAAAGAGGGCATGAATAGAATTTATAAATACCCAGTTTGGCTTCTGGTATGGTAATAGGTTCCTTCAGGCAGCATTATATTAATCAATGAATGAAACAGATTATATTTGTTTATGATAATGATAGTCTGGCTGATGCGTTGACTTTATCTTGAAAAAAGCAAATAATCAGAACAAAACATTAAAACACCAACAGTTCTTATAGGAGAAATGCTTAAGCTATTCACATTAAAAATGCAGCAGTAGGATTTTGGAAGTGATTGCTTTGGAACAGCCATGACAATTGTTCTAGATCCTGCTTTTAACCTGTGATCAGTTAAATTTAGTCATATTGTAAGTAGTGATCAATACAATATATCCACAATCTCTTGCTAAAATCCTGAAAAATATTATTTTAACTAACCACATGTGTATTACCCCTCCACCTCAACTTTATACAATACGAAGTAATTACAAGAAAGCAAACAGTCACTGGTATTATGGATCTAATAAATTAACATATTTTTAACCTCAGACCTTCCTGACTTTGTATTTTAACTTGTGCTCACAGTGACTGGAGGATAGTGAGAATCAGAATTTCTGTCCTGTGGAAGACTGTGATACTTAGATATTTGTTTTGCAAAGAACTGGAACACAAAATCAAAACACTGACATGTTTGTGGAACAAGCAGTCCAGAAAATTTTTTTATTCCAAAATGTCAAAATGGTTGTTTTGTGTATTGAACTCAATCAGCACGTTTAGTTTTGAGTCACTCTGACATCAAGCTGCATCTGCTTATGGTGTCATGGTCCAGCTGCTGGAACCTGGGCCAGACAATATCTCCTATTAATAAAAAGAGGAAAGAGGTTGGTCCCAAGCTAGCAAACTATTAGGAAATGTGCACAGTTCTGGAAACTAGTAGGATTTCTTATGTCACATTCTGTTCACTCTAACCACGTGTACTCTATCACATATGGGAAAAATCCAGCTCCTGACAGAGATGATGTTAGATTCACCCACTGGAAATGGTTAAAGCACTAGCACAGGTCGAGGCACTTGCACTTATCTGAAAGCCCCATCAATTAAATTCCCATTCTCTTGTAATTCTTTAAGCACACAAAATGTCTTTGTGGCAAATGCCTGATTGTTTCCAGCAGGAGGATGAAGGGAGGACAGGTTGGAGGAAGGAAGGAAGGAGACTTTGGCAAGGGGTAGTATCTTCAATGTAGTATCTGAGAGTACAGCCTCGGAAAGGAAGGTCCTGTGATGACCAGCCACTGACTTTCAAGTTTCTAAATTATGGCTGTCAAAACAGTTTGTATTTGATGATGAAATAGAATTTTAAACTGTTTGACTCAGACCTAGTGCCACAGGGAATAGGTAGCGGTCACTGCCTCTTCAGCTTCCCCACACCACTTCCATGGCAATTTGGTTGTAAGCTGTGGTGTTTCTTCTCTCATCAGCAGCTCCCCAGAGGGAGTTGTGGCTATTCCATCATTTGCTTTCCTACCAGACTGTGCAAGAGCAGACCAGGAGTTTGTTTGTGTCTGAGCCTGTGGAGCACCTAATGAAGGGTGGTTTGTCTCCCCAAGCCAGTATCCCCAGGGCAGTGCAGGTGAGGGGAAATGAGGAGAAGTTGAGAACCACACTTAGGTATGGCTGCTGATTCTTTGCTTTGCCTGTGTGCATCCTGAAGGTTGTTGTAGCTTGCACAAGTTGGTTAGGGGCCCCTAGGGACCATGTGCCAACTATATGGTTAGCCACAGCAAAGCAAACTCCAGCCACTCTTTGTCATCCCTATGATATGCTCCCTGGGCCAGATGTTGTGGGGAAGAAGTTGTAGGAGCAAGCAGTGCAAACTGTATCTTCACTGGGGATTCCCCACACAATGGGGAAATCCCCAACAGGGCACTTTGTGTGGTTTCTATTCCCTTTGTCTCCCTTGAATGACTCCAAGGTAGAAGAAAAGAGCAGAACCTCTGTCCCAGACTATTGACTATGGCCTCTTGATGCTTTGAAATATTTTGTTTGGTCCTCAGGTTGAAACGGTTACACACTACTGCTCAATCACCGACTGCACGTCTTGAAACTCCAAGACCCAATCCCAGCTCAGCAACAGATCAGAGATATTCAGATGAGAGCTGTTGGAGGCAAAGATAGGGAAGCTGGCAAGGCTGTGATACCAGTGAAATAGCAAAGAGGAATGAAGGTGCAACAAAGCAGGCAGTGATCAAGAGAGGGAGGGAGCAGAATGGCTAAAGCCACAAGCTTTTCTCAGGTGGAAGAAAGGGAAGCAGGAAGCTGAGCAAAGTTCTCCTAAATGTGCATATGTAGGGGAAGAGTTTATCCATCTCACTTTCCATGTGTGCACCCGCTGAACATGTTGCTCTGAATTTCCAGGTGTGTGAGGTTAGACCATACATCTGTATCTTTCCTCTCTGCTGTACGGTCACACTCCTCCTCAGATCCCTTCACTGAATTATTCTTTTTCTCCTCACCATGGTCAAGCTCCCCAAACTCCTGTCCCTGCCTGCATGGTTGCTTTCATTTTATTTTACATTCTTTTAAAAATGCTGATGCTCTGCAGAATCATCTTTCCTTAATGCTTCCTTTCGGTCTTTCTCCACACTTGTCTTCCTGCTCTTGTCCTTCCTGCCATCCTCTGTAGATGGAGCAGCTTCTCACTTCTCATAGAACAAGAGCCCCCTCCCCAAATCTCTTCTTGAAACCCACCTCATTCTCAAAGCATTTCTACATTGATCTTCTCATTGACGATGTCTATACCCTCTCCCCTGAAACTGTTTCTTAGCTATTACACTTTTTCCTTGAATTACATGGTCAGTATGGTTGCTTTTTGTTCTTTTGTGTGTGGTATAAAGAACCATATGTACCTACAGTGCATTGTCATACTTATTTGATTTCAGTCATCTTGCCTTTTTGCACCTGTCATTTGGCTATCCCTGACTCTTACCTCTGCTTTACTACTAGTTTGTTAATCAGAAAACATAAAATTGGTAATACAAAATAATTCCTTGAAGATGTGTATAGTGATAGATGTTATGTTTGGTGGAATTAATGGTTGTCATTTAGCCATAAGACCTCATATGAACTTTCTCTTTGCACAAGGGGAAACCTGGACTTTTCTAATCCTTACAAGTCAATTATCATCTAAACTGCTCATTTCCTGCTGCAATTTAAGATTCATAAAATCTGAATGGGACATGCATTTTTAATGCTGTGGCAGGAACCATAAATATTATTGGCCTTGTTTGCCAGAATATTAATACAATAACTACTATGAAACTCCAGGAAGGAAAAATATCTAAGACACACTGATTCAGTTTCATTACCCAGTAATTCTGACAACCTTTTGAAATGATTAAATAGGTTTGGAGAAATCCAGGCCCTTAAGTATTAGCTCCATTTGTGAAACTCTAAATGTTTTTCTCTCTTTTAAATAATGCAGGAGCAGGTGCTGGCATTTCAGTTCAACTAATTAGCTTCTAATTTACTGTAAACATCTTAGAATTCCATGAAAATGTCTCAGCGGTATCCAAGAGGAAACAATCTACTGGTTCAATAAATCTTTCCTGAAATACCACTGAGAATTGACTGAATACGTGAAGTGTAGCCTGACTTTATACATTTGAATTTTTTAAAATATATTGAAAAGCAAGATAGCACTTTCAGGCTTTCCTTAATATTGTCATTATATATATAAAAGGAAACTGCATAAAAGCAGTATAACTGTGTGTTGAGGAAACCATTACTTAAATTTGAAAGGCTATAAAATACTGCTTTATATGTCTTATTTCAGCTTACTACTCATAATTCATTTTGGGGCAATGTCTGTAATAGTAAATGTGTAAGTAACAGTATTATGTAGGATGCATCAATGTATTATCCTATTTGTATATTAGGCATGTATCTATTTCCATTTATAATACAATATATATTATAGTATAATTTATATTTAGGCATTATTACATTCACTTACTTCTGTGTGATTATCTTATGCAACTTAGTTATAAGTAAAATTAAATTTATATTATATATATGATATTCAATATTATAGAGAATTGTTGGTCTCCCTCCCTGATGCATTTCCTGAAATAAATGATTTAAAGACAATGAGAAATCTATCCATACAAGACACAAGCCAAAGCTGCAAAATTCAGATTTCTTTTTGGATTTGAATTTTGAATTTATCCCCAAGTGAGATGTGCTTTTGTTATTTGTGGTATGGTGGTTTCATGGATTTAGAATTTTAATTTATTCTAGTCTCAAATCACTTAATTCAGATTAAAAATTAGCTATGACTTTTTTGGGGAGAAAAAAGAAGACAATAAATGCAACTGAATAAAACTTTGGCCTAGATTTATCTTTCACTGTCTGATGATTTGCCAGTTAAAGTGAAATAATCTTATCCAAACCAAAACTATTGTATTAAATCACTACTTTTACAATGTAGTTTGCCTAAAAGTTACACCTTTCTAGAGATCTTTGAATTTACACTCAAGTACTTGATTAGGATCCTGATTCAGCCTTAGCATGTGCCTAACTTTAAGCATGTTAGTAGTCCCCATAGACCAGGGGTCTGCAATCTGTGGCTCTGGAGCTACATGCAACTCTTTGGCTGTCCTTTTGTGGCTCCAGACTCTGGGTCCCCTCCCTGCCCCATCACCAGGGGACCCTGTGGGCACTGACTCCTGGTTCTGGGCCCTCCTCCTGCCCACCAGGGGACCCTGTGGTAGGTTCCCTGGCCCAGTTTCCTGCTCCCCCCACCAGGAGGCTACACCCATTGTAGCCAGGAGTTAAAGTAGGCCAAAATGCACTGGAACAGCATTCCGGGGGTCAGCGTTCTGGGGCCTTTACAAATAGAAAATGGACCTGAAAGCAGCGTTCCGGTTCCATTTCTATTTTTAGGGCCCTTGGAATGCTGAGCCCCTAAAAATAGTAGGCCTTGGAACGCTGTTCAGGTGTGTTCTGGCATGGCAGGGAGAACGGGGACGCGCGTCAGCCACCCTGGCTCCCCTGCACATACGTAGGCTGTGCTAGGGGCAGAAGCCTCAAAGTACAGCCTGCAGGGAGGGGAGTTAGGGGCAATTCTCCTCCGCCTCAGCATGCGGCTGCTAGTAAGCGCTGGGGTGATTTGCCTGCATTCATCTTTGGGAGTAGGAAGCTTGTGCTGGGGGGGCCCTGTCCCCATTTTGGGGCACCCAAGCTGGGGTTGGCTATTGGGGGAGGGGGTGGATTTTGGGGGTGAGTATTGGGGGCTGCGGCTGGAGTGCAGGCAGACATTTGGGGGGGTAGTAGCTGGGGTGGGTGAAAGGGGCCCTGACCCATGTGAAGGGGGCCTGGAAATTTAGGAGGGTTCGGGGGCCCCCCAAATTATAGTTTAACCCATGACTGCAGCTCTCAGAACACTAGGTTATTGAGGGAATTTCAAAAAATAAAATAGAATAGAATAGAATCATAGGGTTGGAAGGGACCTCATGATGGCTCTTATCTCTTGGGTTGCCAATCCCTGCCATAGGCATGTGTATAAGTACCTTGCCAAACCAGTGCCTTGCTGAGCTAGAAATCCATCTCAAGCAACAGCATGTGGCTACTAAACCAAAAGGAAGATGATGCTGAAAATGTGGGAAGAGGGATCTGCTGTGCATGAGTAGATAAGATTTTCAGCTACAGAAGATTGCCACCAAGTTATTTGCCATATTGTGATTTCCTTCTTGTAAGAGCTATTTTAAGAAAGGTATATTTTCTGAAATGTTTTCATCTGAAGCTGTTCATCAATGGTTAGGTGGCGAGAGAGAGAGAGAATAGAAGCAGATAGTGGTGTTTGGGTGCTATTACCAGCCTTTTGGTTTTTTGGGTTTTTTAGGGTTTTTGTAATTTGCACATTGCAGCTAATGAAGGAAATTTTCAAAGTGTTTGGTTTGGATAAGTAACCAGAAGTTTGTTACCAGTTGGAAAAAAGAAATAAAGATAAACAGAAGAATGAAGTCAAGTAATGCTAGCTCACGAAGTTATACTGTTATTTAACCTCTTACATCTTGACTTTCCCTTAATATATAATTTATTTGCATAAGCTATCCTGTAAGGATGAGAGAAATAAATATTGCTGCTAGTGAAAGACATGATGGGGTTATCAAGGCTCCTTCCCCACTCTGGCACTCTGAGTGCAGAAGGTGGGGGCCTGCGACAGGCCCTAAAACTCACTGGTCTTAAAGCCTCGTCTTAAAACTTTCCAAGGCCACCAATTTCCTAGCCTTGGAGAGGTACTGCTGCCACCACCCAAATGCAAAAATCTCTTGAAAACTCAGGAAGACGCACTTGCAAATTCCTTCCTGGGAGGTACTGTCAATCACTTTTATTCCTCCCTCTGCAGAGTGATTGAACCCCAGCTGGGATATCAGCTGAAACTGGGACAGAATCCCCTTTAGTAGCTGGCTGTGCAGTCTGAGGCACATGAACACAAACCTCTTTACTTTTTGGACATAGAACCAGTGCTTACTTTAAAAGGGTAAACTCTTTAATTAAAAAGAACAGATAAGAAACACAGAGAGTTGCTTCTCTGGGTTTTAACTTAGGTAGTTACAGAGTAGTGGGAGTGGGTACATGTGCTCAGCACAGAGGAATCCAAAAACAAACTAAAACAAAGAAATACTCTGACTGTGTCTAGTTCAACATTCCCTGTTCTACTCACCCTGGTCAGTAACAAACTTGAGCTTATCTTTCGCAAGGATGTTGCCGGATCCTTCCTCAGGCCTCTCTCTGACCTCCTCCTGATCTTTCCAGGAGCTCTGCTGCCACCCAACTGGAACAGGCAAGGCTGCTGCTCCAATTCAAAAACCTGTACTTTGTTCCTATTGGCTCCCCTGGGACTCACTGATCTGGGTGTTAACCCTTTCATCCCCAAGGTTACTACAGGGGTAAAGAAGTAATCTGTCTGAAGGGTGAGGCTTTGAATATCTGAACGGAAAATCTATTTTGAAGATGATTATTAAAGAGAATGAAGTTTAATATTTCTATATGCTTATGACTGGGAAAAATAGTTGGCTGAAATGGGTAGTAATGAGCAGATGTCACACAGTGAATGTAACCAAACTGGTTTGGACTGGAAAATGATGAAATCTCAAAGAATTAAGATTTGACCTTTGGAAGAGGTGGCATCTCTATCCTTAGAGATTTTTAACGCCTGACATATCAAAGCCCTGGCTGGATGATTTAGTTGGGGTTGGTTCTTGGAGCAGGGGATTGGACTAGGCCACCTCTTGAGATCCCAGCCATTCCTAATCTTCTATGATTCTTGAACTGACAAAGCTCATGATCTGTTTCCACAGGGTATCTAGTTACATTGGGTTGCAGAAACTGATCACAGAGGGTAATGTCTTACCCTAGGTTGAAGGGTTCCTCTGCCAACAAATTATGAATGATGCTTGATTCAGCCAAATACAGTGAATATGTTAAGGACACTTTGTTAGGGAGGGACAATCCCAATCTCTGCTACAAAAGTAAAAGGCGTTTATTTGCTGATGCTAGCCTCTGGAAGGAACTGAACACCTTTACCATGGCTTTACACCACACCTTGAAGGACCGAGTCCTAAAAGGCCACTTACTGAGATGTCTTTATATGGATTTAGGCACTTAACTTCAGGCACTTGAATTTGAAAATGCTATTCTGCATTTACTTCTGTATCTGAAATGATTTCAATACCAGTCAGACAAGGTAGGTAAGGTAATAAAAGATATTATTTATCTTTTCTCTATTATCTTGGTACCAGTGTGGCTACAGCAACAGTGTAATACCAGTGACATTCATCGCATTTCTTGTCGTGTGCTGACTGCATAATGCTTTCTGTGATGCCGATTGTTCTTTTTGCATGACTGGCTTTTGAATATTAGTACCTCAGTTATTAAGTCCTCAGATTATGACTTGATGGCAGTGGACAGAACCATTCTTTAATACCAGACTTCTAGCAAATGCACAAGTGATTGCTCAATGAAGCATTCTAATTAAATAAATTGTGGAATACACTCTCTATTTCAGGTTATATCAAGGAGATAAGGAAATGTCAACAATCTGGTCAATAATCTCATAAGATAACTTTTTCTTCTTCTGACATGAACAACATAAATCATTCTTTTGTTCCTGATTCATTAACAGTGGGGAATTCCATGAATAATTAGAGTAAAATGTCATCAGTTTAAAAGTACAGGAACAACTTAAAGAAATGGGCAAAGAATAATTTTTTAAAAAAAGTCCAGAGCATCTCTTCCTAATTATGACTACTAGAGATGAAATATAATATCAATTCTAATACAAGACCATTTGCACTATCTCACACGTGTTGCTAC
Source organism: Podocnemis expansa (assembly GCA_007922195.1). Taxonomy (NCBI): domain Eukaryota; kingdom Metazoa; phylum Chordata; order Testudines; family Podocnemididae; genus Podocnemis; species Podocnemis expansa. The sequence continues at coordinate 6,675,043 of ML682013.1, read as the reverse complement.
AATTACTAACAATTTCTATGTCCATGTTTAAGACTTCTTTGTTTTTTAGAATTTGAAATGATAATTCACTAGAACCCCTAACCAGAGAAAATTCCTAAAAAACAGAGAGGGACAATTCAATGCACTATAGGCTTCCAGTCTGCAGACTGATCACAGGCTTTTCTACAGTGACCCTGCTTGAAAGCAGGATCAGAAAACACTGGAAAATTTAGTGATGGATCCCAATTTTACCACAGTTTTAGATACACTTCAGTGACAAGGAAACCAAACAACAAAGGTTGCTAGAGTTTTGGCCACTGGCCATGATGGAAGCTACATAAGTGCTCCCTCTTTTTGGATAAGGTTGGCTATCTTGTGCTCTCATCCCTCACTAAGAATTACAACTGAAATGACCATCCTAAACCCATAGATTAAGGGATTGCTTCCCCCTTACATAACATCCATATTTCGCCCAGCAGTTGCTTCACACACATTTTCGTCATCTAGGCTACAAGGGTGGGTCCAGTGCCAGCAGAATAGATCTGGCTCATCCTTTCAGTGCACCAGACATGCTCAAATAAGCTGCCTGCAGAGACACAAGTCCTGCAGGCCTGTGCCATCTAGTTGACCTCACAGAACCAGCTATAGCAGACGCCAAAAATAAAACACGACACACCAGTTAGGGATCACAGAGCCCTGTTTCCTGATACATCTGTTGGAACAATTTGAAGGTAATTGCCAGTGATTCTGGTTGTTTGTAAGACGATGCTTCCTACTGTTCATGATGCATCATGAGCCCTACAATACTGATCACACAAAAGTGACTCTGGTTAGCAACCTGTTCTCAGGAGTAGCATTAGACTGAGCCTGCAGCCTCTTGGAAATCCATACAGGTTTTCCTCCAAGAAATATCAGTGCTATTTGATTATCTTCACAGAGCTCAAACAGTGGTGGTTGCCCTAAGAAAACTCTGACAGAGCAGGGCAAGGTAGGCTCCTGTGAAGTACACTACTATCACCCATGGCCAATATAGTTTGGAGTGAGGGGCATGGTTGTACAGATGGCTGTGCAAGATGAAATTAAAGATGAATGAACTCAGATGGAGATGCCTGCTATTATGAATTCCCTTATGGGTCTCATCATCCATATAGAAAATTGACTATAGGAGCAAAGAGAAGAAAAAAAGGGGATCTTGCAACATCTAATTTATGTAGTTTTATCATTTATCAGTTCCTCCCACCAAGCCAATGGAGGTAGATGTGGGGTGTTGACTGTTCATCCCTGTAGAAAAGGTACACCACCACCATAACATCTGTGCTTCTAATACAGTGTCTCAAATCACTCCATCTCTGCCTGCCCCATATAAATGCCCCAAAATCATGGAAAAGAACTCCCTCACATTCCCTCTTGACTGGAACAAACTTTGAGATACCACCTAAGAGCTGTCCATTTCAGATGCTGGTCTAGTTGCACATACCTGGGACACCTCTGCATTCTCCTGTCCTATTGGCCCTCAATGACTAAGCCCTGGTCTACACTGCCACGTGATTTTGGCAGCAATCAAATAAAGATACACAAAGTACTGAAAAAGCCTTGTATATCTCTCTCCAATTGCTTACTGCCTACTCACCACAGGGTCCCCACATTGCTGATTCAATGGGAAATGACTTTCTGCCAAATCAGTGCTACTCTTCTTCCAATTGACCTCTGAATCACTCTGATTTTGATTGAGTGTGTCTTTATGGATGGCCAAACATACCTGAACAATCGATTCTACACTGTCTGTGTGGCCGCCAACTGAGTAGCCTTGCTCTCAGGTGCAGTTTTGTAGATGCAGCAGCAGCAGCCCCAGAACTGCAGATTCTCCTGCAGTACAAGGCCACTTCTAACCTCATGGATTGTTGATGGTTCCTCTTTGACTTTGGTCAAACAATGGAGGAACCAGCTCTTCTGGAGGCTGTGATTCAGGGTATGAAGAAGCATTACAATTACATGATCCATTCTGTACATTTTACTTTCATCATCCATACACTATTTCCTGGCTGGCCCTCCACAATCCACTCATTCAGTGGCAAGCACAGGAAATCTATTTTCCATTGGAGTTTTTTCATTAGTACTTTTTGGTGGTAGATCCTATCTCTGCATCTCAACTTTGAGAGGCTCAGTTGGATGAAGCTATCCAGGTAGTAGAACTTGCTGTTGAACCTACATCAGAACTTCCCTTTAAATAACAAGATTAGTCTGATGTTTTTGAAACAAGGACTGAGAAAACCCTGCCTCTCTACTGTGATATGACTCCCAGTAGAACTGTAGCTTAGAGCAAAAGTACCATTTGTTCAAATTTATGCTATGTCAGAACCTGAGCTGACAGTGTACACACCAGCCTGATAGGTTAGATGAAGACTCATGCTGATGCTAATTTAGCAATGCTGAGATGTTTATGGTAAAACCAAGAAAAAATATATTATTGAAGAACAGAGGTTAAAGTGATATTAATCAAGAATAAAAGAGACATGTCTGGTCACAAACAAAACAGACTTTCTAGTTACAAACTTATTTTTAGCAAGTTACAATCTTTTCCTAAGCATTTTCTGACATCAAATTATGAATAGCCCTAGTGCTCTGGACTTGGGGCTCCAACTTTGACAGGCTCAGACATGCTGTCTTTTCAATCTGTTAGTCTTTAAGTGCCACAAGACTCCTTGCTTTTTTTGCTTTACTAGACTAACATGGCTGCCCCTTTGGAACTTGGCTGACCTTTCAGTGATGGATAAGTGAAAGGTCTTTTTGCTTCATTTTATTATGCCAAATTCATGACCTATGCATCTAGAGCCAAGAAGCCTTCTTGGAGTGCGGACTTTGTCCCCATACATGCTCAAAGAGCTGCACTTTGTTAGCTTGATTGCTTTAAGTTCATATGTAGATGTACTTTCATTATGTCTGGCTAGGCCGAGCAGACTGGCAAATTCCATTCCCTTGTGTAGGAGAAATGTGTTTACGAACTCTGCCCAAAAACACATTTTAGAAACATATTTCCAGCACATATACATAAAGCTTTATGTACTGACCATACAATGATATTTATAGCCAGCATATCACCAATGATCATGTGATACCTTACTTGACTTAGCTGTTTAGTACAATAATATTATACAAATTCAATTGATTCAACTGCTTATTCTTTGGATTTCAGACTTTTTATTCTTCTCTGGGATGTCTACACCCTGATTTTCATGTGACCACAATCTAATACATTTGGATTTAGTTTCTAGATGAGTTCTGTTTTGTCAGGGGTCATTTCTGGTATGTGACCTAATTGTATTTTAAAACTATTTTTGAACTTTGTGCATTATATTTTTATATTGTGATAGGATTAATTTTTTAAAATGTTCTAATACTTTTGTTTATACGGTATTGTGATGTATAGTAAAATACCAAAACATACTGGTGAGAAGACACATAATTTTATTAACTACATGGGAATTCAGCTCAGTTAGATTTTACCAAGCCTCCAGGACCCTCTAATTTACACAGAATATGAGTATTCCAGTTTTTGTGACATGAGACTCATCCTTAAATGTATGACCCTATACAACTTACATAACTGAGGAGCATATGAATCACATATGGCAATTTATGTTAATATTAAAGTTTTAAAATATAGAATAAATTTTTTTTTACTATATTTTGTGTCACAGAAAGCCTGAACACAAAAAAAGTGGCATATAGTATTGTAGCATCACCATTCCCACATATGCATTGAAATATTTGTGTACTAACTGACTTAACTGAAGAAAATCTAAGGGAAAAGGAGTTCAAGAGGGCAGGCACTTTCTTAGAGAGACAATCATAGAATCATAGAATCATAGGGTTGGAAGGGACCTCATAGGTCATCTAGTCCAATATTAAAGTCACAACAGCAAAATATCCTGATGTGAGAAAAAGACAGCAAAAATAATGAGGCCAATATGGCTTCATCAGGCGTTTCTTAATGACCATGGCAAGGGGGTGACGGGAGCGAAGCCTACAAAAGGTGGAAACTTGGACAAATTTCTAAGATGGATCACGAAAAGCAAAAATATATACAAACAAAATCAGAAATGCTAGGTCATAAAATGAGTTACTCTTAGAAAAGGACATAAAAGAATAATGAAACATAACATGCAAGGGAAAAATAAAAGAAATTGAAGGTCCATTACTAAGTGGGGAAGGAGAACTAACAGTAGACCACACCAATGAAACTGAGGTGTTTAATCCTATTTAACTTCAGTCTTCTCCAAAAAAACTAAGTGTGGTCAGATGCTTAACACAGTAATATTGACAATAAGAGGGAAGACACACAAACCGGATAAGGGAAAGAACATAGGTTTAAAGTAAGGGTCTCAAATTCAAATCACCATGAAGGCCACATGAGGACTAATACATTAGCCTGAGGGCTGCACCACTGAAACCTTTTCATACAACAATATTGCAAATATTGGTAACAACAGTGTCATTGCAGGCTGCAGGAAATAGCTTTGGGGCCACATGTTTGAGACCCCTGGGTTAAAGAATATTTAGCTAAATTCAGTGTAATCAAAATGGCAGAGCCTGATGAAATGCACTCTAGAGTTCTTAAGGAACTAAGCAATCTCAGAACCATCAAAGATCATCTTTGAGAACTCATGGAGGATGAATGGGGTTCCAGAGGATGAAACGAAATGTAATACCTACCTTTAGGATGAAACGAAATGTAATACCTACCTTTAGAAAGGGCAATAAAGAGGTTTAGGGGGAACTATAGGCAAGTCAGCCTAACTTCAATACATAGAAAAATACTGGAACAAATGTTTGAATAATCTGTTTGTAAGCACCTACTGGATAATGGGGTGATAAGGAATAGTTACCCCATGAAGATTCATGATGATGTCAATTTAGCAACACAGATATTTATGGTAAAACTAAGAAAAAATATTCTTACCAGTATTTGAATCTTAACAACTGCTCTGTTTTGCTGTTACTGTATGACCTGATCCCATCTCTTACACTCCTTTGCATTTATTTTCATCCCATTCTGTAAGTTCCCCTATCTTCAAAGCATCTGACAAAGTGGAATTTTCTCCCACGAAAGCTCATGCAAAAAATAAATCTGTTAGTCTTTAAGTGCCACAGGACTCCTTGCTTCTTTTTAAGAAAAATATATTATCGGAGAACAGAGGTTAAAGTGATACTAAGCAAGAATAAAAGAGACAAGTCTGGTATGAACAAAACAGGCTTTCTAGTGACAAACTTATTTTTAGCAAGTTACAGTCTTTGCCTAAGCCATTTTCTTGGCTTTGTCAAGAACAAAGCATGTCAATACAACCTAATTTCCTTCTTTAGCGGGGTTACTGGTGGAGTGGAGCTGGGGGAAGCAGTAGAAGTGATGTATCTTGACTCTAGGAAGGTTCTTGACATTGTCCCGAATGACATTCTCTTCTGAAACTAGGGAAACACAGATGAGTTGTGCCTCCTGATACTGGGGTTATGATGCATGCCTTCCCCACCACACCAGAGTTGCCTGCAGAAAGGGTGGAGGCTCTGTCTTCCTCCTGTTGCACTTCTCCGGAGTGTGATTTTGGCTTGCTTGGCTGCTCTCCATGGCAGCCAGGCCTGGGTGGGGAGTGAGATGGAGTTGCTTCTCACATCAGCTGAGGGTGGCTGCTCCAGGTCACTGCCTCTGTACAGCATGGTGAATGCCTGAAAGAGCCTGTTCCCCACCCAGACTTGACTGCTGGGAACAGGGGCCAAGTGAGCTGGAATCATGCCAGGGGGAGGGTTGCACAAAGCATCAACCCAAAGCAGCCGCTCTCCTGCTGAGGGAAGCAGCTGCCTTCCACCCTGTCTACTCTTTGCCCAGGGCAGATGGAAAGCGGGTAAACATGCCAAATGGGCCAAGCAGAAATCCAGCAGGCCAAGTAGATGGGGGCAGGACACTTGACCTTGCACAATCTCACCTCTGTAGGGAAATGTGCTCTAGATGAAATTACTATAAAGTGGATGCACAGCTGATTGAAAAACTGTATTTAAAGTGTAGTTTTCAGTGGTTTGCTGGAAGGATGTATACAATGTGGTCCTGCAAGGGTCCTTCTGGGTGCTGGTAATATTTAACATTTTTATTAATGCTTTGATAATGAAGTGGAGAGTGTTTATAAAATTAGCAGATGGCACCAACCTGGGAGGGGTTGCAAGCACTTTGGAAGGCAGAATCAGAACTCAAAATTTCGTTGACAATTTGTAAAACTGGTCTGAAATAAAAATGATGAAATTGAATAAAGACAAGTACAAACTACTACATTTAGTGGATTATAAACTGAATATGTGACAACACTATGGTGCAGCTGTGTGTTTAAAAAAAGGTTAATATTATCATGAGGTATACTGACAGAAATAAGACATGGGAGACAGTTGTTTCACTGGTGAGGCCTCAGCTGGAGTAATATGTCCAGTTCAGGGTGCCACACTTTAGGAAAACTGTAGATAAATTGGAAAGAGTCCTGAGAAGAACAACAAAAATGATAAAAGCTTTGGAAAGCCTGACCTATCTTGAAAAGGTACAGAAACTGGGCATGTTTAGGCTAGAGAAAAGAAGACTGAGGGGGTACCTGCTAATGTTCTCTAAATATGCTAAACGATGCTATAAAGACCAAGGTGATCAATTATTCTCCAGTTGTGTTGTGGTCAGAACAAGACGTAATTAGCTTAATCTGCAGCAAGGGATATTTTGGTTAAATAGTAGGAAAAACATTCTAATTCTTAGGACAATGAAGCATGGGAACTTCCCTTCCACAGGAAGCTGCAGAATCCCCTCGTTGGTGGTTTTTAAGAACAGGTTATACCAACAGCCCTCAGTTATGGTTTATGTGTGCTTTCCTTTCCCCCATATTGAGGCAGGACCTAGAGGACTTCTTGAAGTCTCCTTCAACTCTGACTTTAAGATTAACTTAAGTGCACGTTTTGAGAATGGCACAGAATTTTCTTGTGAATGGATGTTCTAGAGATGCCTAGGTTCTGGAGGCCACCGGAAATGCCAGCTTCTTCTCACTTCTGAGTTCCATAAAGTTCCACTTTATCATCACCTCGTGTTCTTTGTCTATATGCAGCAGCTAGGGGATGTTGTTGGCAATTATGAGCTGCATCATCATCAATGCACTAATAGTTCTCAATGCTATTTCTTTTTGCCTTCCATCCCAGACTACACTATTTCTCTGTGTTTTGTAAGTGACTGGCTGAGAGAGTGACCTGGATGAGAGCCTGCTGGCTTAAGCTCAATTTGTATAAGATGGAGATGACATTTCCTGGTGACAGGAACCACTCTGAGAAATTAGTAGAGATTGCAACTACACTCCTGAAGTGTATGACTATACATGGATGGTTATGGTGATTTAAATAAACCTCCTTTTCCTGGTTTTCAGGATATTAGTGAAGGCCAAAACCACCATTATTTTCCACTTTCTTACTGACTGCTATATCCTTTTAGACTCTGACCTTGCCACAATTATCTATTCCTTCTTGCCATAATTACCTATTCCTTCTTCGCCTCCATGTTCCCCTTGGAGTTTCAGATAAAGTCTGTCTTAGGCTTTAACTATAGCAGAATGAGCTGTCTGCCTGCTCAGTAAGGTAGATGAGGAAGAGCTTAGCAAGTCTGTGCTCTGGGTTCTGCCTGCACTGCAAATTTATTTACTCTGAATAGTTCAGAGCCAAGTAAGTGTCATGATGTAGTAGAGTGGTAGGAACTGGAATTCCTTCAGGCACTCCACCCCAAGCCCAGCAGCCTGGGCTGGGAAGTGTCAGGCCTGGATTGCCTTGCTAGGTGCTGAGGTAATTAGGACCTGAGAGAGCCCTGCTTTATTAGTCAATGGAGAGCAACTGGCTCCTGAAGCTGCTTGGTATAAAAGGGCTGGAGAAGGGAAGCAGAGGGATAGGAGTCTTCCAAGCAGTCTGCCTATGGGCTAACTGTCCCATAGCTAGAAAAGGCTGGACTCTGAACTGGGGAATAACACTGTAAATAAAGGAGAATGGGTGCTGTATAAGAGAGATGGTGTGTGAATCCTCCACTAGAAGGAAGGAGATGGGAAACACACTGCAATGTGTGGGGGTGTGTTCAGGATCCTTCAGAACTGCAGTCCTATGGTGAGTGTAGATGCCCTGAAATGGAGATCTTGAAATGGTTTGTTGGTGCTGTGCAGGAGATGCAGCAGGCCTGGCAGGTGAATCAGCAGTGGTACCTGCAAGATACTTATTAAAAAGTAGGTGGCCCTTTATGAGCAGCTGTAGCTCAGACTGGTGAATCTAGAGTGGGGATGGTGCTAAGTCTGTTGGGTAGAGCCTTTGCACAATGGGGATTATGGGATGACCAGGAGACAGTCCTGGGAACTTTTTTGAAAGGGTAGCTGCAGTAGCTGGCTGGGAGAGAGCACCTTGGATCCTGTGTCTCATGCCCTATTTAGGAGGGGAGACCCAAGCTGCTTAAATGGTCTTGCTGAAGAGAAAGACTAGGGCGTGGTCAAGGCTCCCATCCTTGTTAGGGTAGGATGCTTGGTGGAGGGAAACCACCAGAAATTTAGGGTGTCCAGGTGGACTGAGTATATGGCTGCAGGTCTTTGTACAATGCTTGATACACTGGGCAATATGACTGAGTCATGGTGCCCAGATCATAAAGGTAATCTTCTATGTGGTAGTCCTTGAACAGTTTGTTTGGAGTTCTGGAGGTTATCTGGATATGGGTCTGGCACCATCAGCCAGTCCAGGATGCAGAGGCTGTGCACCTAATGGAAGAGTAGGTGTAGGTGCCCAGGAAAATAGGGAAGGCCACCACAGCCTCCACCTGAGAAAGGACCAGAACCTGGGGGCAATAAAGCCAAAGAATTGCTCTGTTGGCAATGTGAGTGCCCTGGCTACAGGACTGCCCAGAAATGGACTGTAGACTTTTGTGGGTGGATTGTGGAGCAGGAAGAACTACAGGGGTGGTCACCTGACCTGCCCCCACCTTGGCACTTGTGAAGTGAGGGAGAAAGCTGCAAAGAGGGCTATTAGACCCTGCCTCCAACCAGTCCTAGTTTAGAGGGGGCTGGTTTAAAAATGAAGTGGAGGATCCCTAGGGCTGAGGTTCAGGTCATGTGCATATATGGGAATTCCTGGAGGTATCTTGGGGTACAGGGGTGCTTCCAGAGACACCTGATGGGGATGGGAATGTGGCTTCCTTAGCCAGTCCTGATGGGGTTGGAGTGGGAATCAGGTGGGGGATCCTAAGTGAGGGGACCAGAATGCTAGGGGGAGGTGCCAAACCCCAAAGAACAAGAATGAGATCTAGACATGAACTAGAAGAAAAGGTGAGAAGGAAACTCCCCAAAAGAAACCCAAAGGTGAGGACAAAGGGGCTGAAAGTTCCTTGTAGATGGCCCAGACTACTTGTAACTCATAGAGGCAGAAAGGGAGTAGTGGGTGTGTGGGGAGACAGATCATAAATGGAAACAGCGTAAGAATCATGACCCCATGCTTATGGCTCCAGAAGAGGCAGGAGTGAAAGAATCCTTGGAACACCCAGGGTCCTTGAGTGCCTAGCTGCCTCAGTGCTTGCAGGGCTTAAGGCAGCAGGAAAAGATGCCTTAGGAACCAGGAGCCTGATACTGGCTCTATGGAGATAAGCACTGCTGGGAGTTTGCGCTGGAAGAAGGTTGTCCCTATCAGGGAAGGGAACTCAACTTCCACTCAGGAATCAGAGCCTTCAGGGAATGTATAGAACTGGTGGAGTGTAAGAAACTGATGCTCTAGCTACCCCTTAAGTAAGACCAAAGAGGGGCCTGATAGGTCAGATCTAGAGACTTCTTAAGGAGGCAGGAAAGTGATAGGAGCTGGAGTTCCTCCAGGCCAAGACTGACAGGTGCTGAGGTAATTAGCTCCTGAGAGCCCTGCTTTATTAGCCAATGGGATGCAGCTGGCTCTTGAAATGTCCTAGTATAAGGTGGGTGTGGGGCGGGGCAGGGCATGGTATGGACAGGCAGAAGGGTAGGAACATTGTAAATTGTCTGTATGAGTATAGCAAGAGTAGGCTGTCTCATGCCTTGTAGTCAGGAAGGGCTGCATATCAGACTAGGGAATTTGAGTGAATAAGACAAAGTAAAAGCATGTGTGCTGCATAAATGTGAAGGTGTGTTAATCCTCTGTTGGATGGAGAGGATGGGAAGCTACATGTAACCACAAAGCTTAGAGAAAGTCTCAGTAACATGGCTGTGAGCTACTGGGGGCCAAGCCACCTGTTTTTAGGTTTCTGTGTAAGATACTCTTCTTTGGTCTAGCTTTTTTTGGTTTAGCTATTGTACAAACATGCAACAAAGAGATATGCAGAAAAGTTTAGAAGCTTACAATAAAACAAGTAAATGCAACAAACATGGTGGAGATAGGTGGAGAATAAAGGATTTAAGGAGAGTACTGGTTAGTAGCTATACAGTAGTTACAGCATGAGTTGCTTAGCCATCAACTTTTTGTAGGTTTAAGAGCAGATGAGATTCTGAAGGGGGTATACAGGACACAAGTGCATTTGTGTTTGTATTTGCTAATAGTCTTGCTGAAAATATTGTTACTCAATAAAATTTGTTTTATGAACCAGAATAGCTCCTTCAGAACAGGAAGAATTTTAGAAAAGAATATAAGGCTTCTGGTCTAGAAAGAGATACATTTTGGTTCTGGGTGTCAGAATCAGCCTTTCTCTTCAGAGACACCGTCTCAGCTGAAAAGTGAGTTAGGGTATTAGCAACAAAATTGAGGACCTGGAGCCATTCTTTTCAGGGATCCCAAAGGCCTGGCCCTCAGTAGTTGTAGTAGTGAGATGAGGTCTGGATAATTTGATGATTCATTTTTGAAGGAAAAAAAAATGACAAACACCTAGCACAGTTATAGGGTAGTAGTAGTAGAAGTAGTATTGCTGGTATAAACAACTTCCACATATGAATGCTTTGCCTCTATAGCATATCAGCACTTCTTCCAGGCAAAGTGCTTCTAGTGTAGACAAGGCATTAATATTCCTGAAGGAGCAAGCCCCACTTGCAGCACTTGGCCTAAAGCAATGAAATTTTCTCCCTCAGAAGAGCAGCTTTGCTAGGCATCTGTGCTCTCAGGGTGCTGTGAGCAGCACACTTTTTTAGTTTAGTGCTCCCATAAAAATAAAGAGGTCATTAGGTGAGGGAAGTGGAGATATGCATAACAAAATTAAAAAAAAAAAATGCTCCAGAGAAAGAGGAAGGAAATTAGATTTGACTTTTTCCCAGATAGCCATAGAATGGCCAGAAACTTCATTGCATCCAGAACAAAGGGCGAAGTCCATTTCATTTTAGCTTATCCATGATAAATTTAATCATGATCCGATCACAGTGAGAAGACTAAGGACCCAAGATGTGTGTCTAAAAATGTGTAAGATGCTGTTATAATAATAATGATACAGGAATAGAGGAAATTAAAAAACAAAACAACCTTAAATTGTAGGAAAAAATAAAGTAGTTTCAATTTTTATTTAGAATTTGAAAAATGTTGAATAGCTTTACAGTTTGACAGGGGAGGAAAGATCTGCTGAAAATACATTACTTTTCCTGGTTTTAAGTTTTGACACTTCAGCTAGCTCTACAGCATTTAAGTGGGGCATGAAAGCCTTCTTACATTTTCCAAGGCATACACTGGAATTTTGAATGGATTGTGCATCTTTCTCTTGAGGCCTCTTTTCCCATAAGACCAACCTTTTCATTCTAGTAGATGTTTTCTTGAAGTTCTCTTGATAGAATTGATATAACAATTTATACCAGCCTTTTCACTGCAGAGCCTGAGCATTTTACACCACAGAAAGGCTTAGTAGGAGAACTCACCCCTGTGGCTAGTTTGCTCCATTTCACAGCTGGAAAGTGGTTGGAATTATTCCCTGTAGCAGATAAGCATGTATCCTAGCTGCTACAACCTTGAACAACGAGTCATTACAAAAGGTAATTTCCCTTCTATTTGCATTCTTACCTCCTGCATACAGGGCCCTTTCCCACACTGTTTGAATCAAACCAACTTGCCTGCTTTGCTGGGATAGGCTTATAGACTATCCCTCTGGAACTGTTTTGAAATGACCTTGTGATCAATCTACCCTTCCCTGTATGTGTGTATATACAGCTAACATGCTACATTTCATGCATCTGATGAAGTGGGATTGTGCCCACAATAGTTCATGCACTAAATAACTTTGTTAATCCTTAAAAGTACGACAGGACTCTGCCTTGTTTTGTATAACATCTGGAGCATCTCAAATTTCTGTGAACTTATTTCATCGTTCCCCACTAAAATCACAGTAAGTCAATTCATGTCACATCATTCAAATATTCTTCAGACTACCTAAGAGTGAAATGCATGTTTACTTAAAAGGTTTTTATGCTGTAAACAGCCATTTAAGATAGAAATCTTGTACAATGGGTCTCAGCCTCTGAGTACACAGCCCAAAACAATCATACCACAACTTGTAAAGGTGTAGAATCTGTCCAGAGTTTTTTTTCAGATTTGAACTTCACACCAAAACAATGAGGTTTTTCAGTATTATATGGTAGAAATACTGGGAGTGCTGTGGAGCAAATGCTGATGGTAGTGGAGTGTGGGAGGGCTGAAGCCATAAAAAGGAAATAGAAAATTAGCTGAAGACCTGAATTCTAATGCCTCACCTGTCCTTGAATAGCTCCCAGCAGTGCAACCTCCTTGAGCTGCCTCTGGACCTTAGTAGCTGAATCATACTGTGTGTAGAAAGAGCAATGGTTTAAGACATCCAAAGCAGCAGCAGCATTGGACCTAAAACAAGCTTTGAAACTTTGCTAGGAGAGGAAATGACAGTGAAGGAAAAATATTCATCTTTTTAAAAATAAAACAAGATTTAGATGTTTTAATAATGTTTGTTGAGATTTCTTTAAAATGAATTCAGTGTTTATAAGGTATGATTAATTAAAATACTTAGATATTGGAGTCCTTTACTTACTCAGATTTTCTTTGTAAAATAAAGTAACCTTTTTACTTGCAATAATATTTAGGGTTGTGGGATGGTTCTAAACATAGATGAGTTCTGTTGTCTGAGTGACTTTTGCTTATAAGAGACTTAAAATTAAAGTTCAGGAAGAGAGAAGCAAGGTGGTCATGGCAGCTAACTAGCGATCCACATTGTTGCCTGCATACTCCTTGCCTTGCCCATGGGTTTCTATACAGACAAGAAGACACTGCCAGTCAGATAACTAGAGGTTTTACTTCCCATGGTATCCTATCTCTGTTGATTGTGGGTCTTGGGCAGTAAGCCAGCTGATAACAGCTGTTGTGGGGGTGGTGGTGGCAGCAGCTGTTGATTGCCTGATGCCCCTGCAAGGGTGTGTTCAGATAAACCACCCCTTATTTAAAGTTACTGTAGGATCTACCAAATGTGAAATTAGTGATCTAAGGTATTTGTCTTGTTGTTTTTCTATCACCCAAATTATTTGCTTCACAATTAAAAGTTCTGCTTGCAACCAAGGCAATTTAAGATTTGGATTTTTCAGCATGGCAGTTTAATAACCCAAATAGGAAAACTATTTAAGATTTGGAATTGGTTCAAACTGTACCTTGGCACAAGCTTAAGGGTCTTAAAATATTCATAGCATTTAGAACCTGAAACATCATTCTCTAAAAACACCATCAATATCAGGGCTCTCAAACACGTGGCCTGGGGGCTGCATGCGGCCCCAATAGCTATTTCCTGTGCCTGCAACAACACTACTGTTAGTGATATTTGCAATATTGTTGTATGGAAAGGTTTCAGTGGTGCAGCCCTTGGGCTAATGGACCAGTCCTGGGGTGGCCCTCTACTAGTTCTCATGCAGCCCTTGTGGTGATTTAGTTTGAGAGTCCTGATCAACACTATGTGTGCTGCTTCCACAGAGAAGAACCAAAGTGAAAAGACTGTGTTATGCTTTCAAACCTGGTCCAGTGTGATTAGTTAAGGTTAAATAATCCATTAAAAACTTAAGAACCAGGATTTTGCATATTCATTTAGAGACTTGCAGCTGCAGGATCTGTGTGTGTAGTGTCAGTAAGTAAGTGCTCTCTGTGTAAGAAGCTCTTATCTTGCTGTTTAGCTTTTCTTAAGAAATCCTATTATTGTTGAAGACAAGCATCAATCTATTGATTAATATCTACTGACACCTGTCCATAAAGATTGGGATCCTGGAACAGTTAGCAGTGCATGGACTTACTAATAAAACCAGTGGAATCACATCTGAGGCTTCTCAGACATTGGAAGAGTTTTGTGCAGATCAGGTTGTGGGCAGCATGAAAACCATCTCTTTTCACTTATTTCATTGATAATATGAGGTTTTGTTTGCTTCACATTGCCTTTGTTCCCTTCCCATTTTCTCTAAGAAGCTTTGTCTCAGCGATTTGCATACGGAGTTGATATATGTCCACTTCCCTAGAAGCTGGATGCTGTTATCTGCATCATTGCTATGATTTGTCAGAGCCATGACTTTGGTGTACTACAGTCAAGGAGGGCATAGCTTCATTATCTTCAGAGAGCTTGCCAAGGAAACATTCTGGATGCCTTCTAGTTTGATTTATTTGAAAATGAGACTTTTCCTTGAGATTAATAGATATCCTTGGAATGTGGAGCAAATCCTTTATATGTAAAAAAAAAAAAAAAAAAAAAAAAAAAAGACGTTCATACTTTTTGCACATAAATGATTTTATATACAGTGTCCACATTGCCAGTAATAATGGTCCATTAATGGTGTACTTTTCCTAACCCCATCTTTTCCTTTGGTCCTGCTTGCTGTTTTTAAAGCTCTGCTTCATATTGCAAACAACTGTTGCCTTCAACCTTATTATCAGCAAATGACTTAGAGTGCTATAGAATTAAGTGCTTCTTCCTGTTGTCTTTTATGCCCACACAAGATCAGATAACACAGACTTATTCTGTTAATGTGGTGGAAGAAACCATTTTTCTGCTTTCCCCATGAGGGAACAGGAAGAATGTGTCCCTTAATATCTTCACTTCTGCTGTGCTACTTTGTGATCCTTATGAATGACCAGATAGTACTGTGATTGACAATGACTGAATTCAGGTTTAGTGAGATTATGATTTCCCTCCCACATCAGCGTTTGTGCTTTTCCTTCATTTGCTCCATGTATTCATCAGCCCTTTTTTTACTTTACGGTAGCTGGCTCTTCTGCTCCCCAAGGCAATGATATTGCATGAGGATGGACACACAACAAAAAGTCTGGAAGGTCACAGAGCTGACAGCTCCAGTAGCTCCTTCAATGAATCACCTGTGTAATAAAACATAGTGAAAGGAACTGGAAGTTTTCAAACTGGGAAGCTTATTTTGACATGCATTTAAACAGATTCTCTATCCCATGAAACTGGTAAATTAGAAAATAAAAAAGAGAGGTCTTGCTTTACCCATGAAATATAACATCTGAGACAATATGCCAGCTTTAAAAAATATTAACATTTCCAGAAGAGCATGCCGTATTACTCAGGAGAGAAGTTTTTTGCTTTGTGGCTTTAGTAACATTTTGTTTTATTGGGCATAGATTATTGGAAAGAGGTTTGGATCAGGTGACTGGCCTGTAAAGCTGTGTCTCTACTAGCCAAAGTTAGTTCAAACTAACATGTTCAAGCTTAGTTTGAACTAACCGCAAGCTTCTTAGTTCAAACTAGCAACCCAGACTAGTTCGATGTGTTAATTTGAACTAACTGCCTTACTTCAAACTTTAGTAAGTTTGAACTATGGGAGTTTGAATCTTTGTCATGCTTTTTCGAACTAGCCATTGGTACTTACTAGTTTGAACTAAGCATTCCTTAGTTCAAACTAAAGAATTTCTTAGTTCGAACTAAGGAAAGGCTAGTGGGGTCATGACCTAATTTAGTTCAAATTAAGCCTCTTAAATTCAAACTAAATTGCTAGTGTAGACATAGCCTAACTCAGGATTCTCAAACTCATGGCTCACAGGCTGCATGCGGCCCTTAAAGTTATTTCTTGCAGCCTGCAATGACACATAGAATTTATCAAATAATTCATAATGCAAAATTTAAAGTGTGTGTTTACTTACTCTTTGTCTTCCTATAAATGGAAGTAGTTCTTACTTACTCTTGGCATATATGTTACTGTTCATTTTTTCATTTTGAGTATATTTTGCATTGTTGTATGAAAAAGCTTCAGTGGTGCAGCCCTTGGGCTAACATACTAGTCCTTATGGTGCCCTCATGGTGGTTTGAGTTTGAGACCCCTGGCCTAACTCATATCAGGATTTAATTCTTTATACAGAATAGTTCACCAGCAGTGACAATGTTTCATGGTCTGACCCTGCTTCCATTGAAATTAGTAGGGAAACTCTAGTTGAATTCAGTAGTGCAGGGTCAGATGTTAAGTGCTCATGTTTTCTGAATTGAAGTTATAACATAACATGCACCCAAGTTTTCTTCCAACTGGTGTAAACTTATTTTCATTATTTTTTTCAAAGGAATATTTTGCTTGCTGATACTCCTCAGGTCAAAGCTTTGAAGCCTAGATTGTGAAGGTTAGGCAGAGAGACAAATTTAGAGTGACTTGTGCTTTACTTCACTTTAACCATTTTAAAAATCTCACACCTTTGTCCTAAACTGTTACTTTTATAACTTAACAGGTTCTATTTGGGGGGAGGTGGGGCGTTGGTGGTTCCTGTTCAGATAGAGATGAGTGGTGCTACTTACAGGGGCTGATGGAAATATTTCCTGGGATTTCAACTTAATTGATTTCACTTCCTGAGTTTTGCCTCAAATTTCTCATTGACTTGAAACCAACCTGAAGATCTTCCTGCAAAACTTTATTTGAGCCTTCATGTTATTAATGAAAATGGCTGGGCTGGCCAACTGATCTGACAGTGAGATACTGTGCAATATTCAGATTGTCTAGTTTCCTCCCATTGCAGACCATATACCAGCAAAACCTCACAGCTGTTCAGTGGCCTAATAGCAAACTAATTAAATTGCCAAGAATGCTTCAGAATAAATTAGTTTTGGCTATATTATCAAGCATTTGCAAGAAAATTAATGTCATGGTTTTCTGAGTGTTGTATTTGTCTTCTCTTTATGGGAGGGTATAAGTTTTGCCAGTTAACTTGTGTTTGAACAGCCATCAGAAAAGGAGACTATAAGCTCCATCAAGTGAAAATTATATAAATATTACCATTGAATGCTATATGAAATGTTATTGATAAACGCAAAATATGGTAAGAGTGTGACTACAATGAGCTAAACATACAGATGCAGTTTTCCATGTATGTTTAATTTTTCTCTGACTGCATTAATCATACCTCTTACAGTTTGTATTCAAGAAAGTTCTCTTGATTCCTGGAATCTATTAACATATTCAAAATTGTTTTTTTTTAAAGGAGATAGTGGGAAGGCTGTGGTATCTGAGGACATTGAAAGCATGTTTTCAGTACTCTCTATATGCAACAATCAGAGTATCAGTGATACAAAAAAATTGCTTACTCTCTTATTGCTCCAGAATCATAGTGGTGTCCTATGCCCCTGTTTGTGGCACTTCCTATTCCTGCCTTTGCTTCCATGACTTTTTTTTTTTCTCCTTTGAATTGTATTCCATCAGTATTTACTTTTTTTTTTTTCTTTCCATGTAACTGTGTGTTTTCTACCACTAATGAAGTTTCTTGTTCTCATTTTTTTGATTTTGACATCTGGTTCTCCCTTTTCCTCTCCTCAACATCCTTCTTGCAACTGAGTAAATGAGGAAGAAATGTTGCATGTAGACATTCTACTATATAATTATAGATTATGGCAGTATTTACAGCTACATCTGTCATTGGTCCTTCTCACAGGCAGAGCTGTGACTGTGTGTTGTTGGTCTGATTTAATATGGAAACTCTGATATCACTATGATATGCTCCTATTTCCTCTAGATTTATACTACTGTTAGTGCAAGCAGAATTTAGTCTTATAGCAGTCATTGCTGAAGCTGCTTTCCTTGTTTGTATTTCAGATTTAGTACTCATGAAAGGTGTGTACCCACTGTATCTTTCTGTGGTGAAAGAAGGGTTTCATGACAGAAATATCATGGGCCTTCCCCTCAGGTGCAGATGAGAATGATCACACAATAAGAGGTCATAGAAGTGTGGAATGGAGGGGTGGAAGGGACTTCAATAGGTGATCTAGTCCAGTTCTTTGCAGTGAGGCAGGACAAAGCATTACCTTCTAGATGATCTCAGACGAGCATCTAACTTTTTTCTTAAAAACAGCCAATGATGGAGATTCCACAGCCTCCCTAAGTAACTTGTTCTAGTGCCCAAGTATATTGCCAGTTAGGAAGCTTTTCCTAATGTCTAACCTGAATTTTTCTTGTCTAGTGAAAAATTTAGCACCATTCTGTATTTATAACAGCCTTGACAACTGTTTTTATGTCTCTTCTCAGTTCTTTCCAAACCAGTGATTTTTCATCTTTTTTCATTTGTGTGCTCCTAAAAATTTTAGACTGGAGATGAGGAGCTCTTTAGAAATCCTAGAGAAGTATGTGGATCACCCCAGGTTCACAGATCACAGGTTGAAAAACACTGTTCGAGGGCAGACACCCTTTCACAGACTCCTTAGACATAGTCTGCAGACTACTAGGGGTCCTTGGACCACAGGTTGAAAACCATTGCTCTTAAATAAATCCACTTGTTTTTCAGTCTTTCCTCATTCGTCATGTTGTCTAGACCTTTAATAATTTGTTTGCTGTCCTGTGGTCTTTCTTCAATTTTCTCCCCATATTTCATGAAATGTGGTGCGCAGAACTAGACACAGTACTCCAGATAAGAGTTTATCAGTCTTATGTAGAGTAGAATTACTTCTCCTGTCTTGCTTACAAAACTCCTGTTAATACATTCTAATAGCAGTCCTTTGTATTTGTTCTTATTGAATTTCATCCTATTTATTTTGGATCATTTCTTCAGTTTGAAATCTAATCCTATACTTCAAAGTGCTTTTAACCCCTCTCAGCTTGGTATTGAATAGAAGTGGCCCCAAGACAGATCCTTGCAAGACACCCATTTTACATGCCTTGCCAAATTGATTGTGAACCATTGGTGGTTATTTTTCTAAGTAATTGTGTATCCATCTTACAGTAGGTTTGTCTCAGCTAGGGATGAGCAAACTATGGCCCATGGGCCACATCCAGCTGGTCTGAACCTTTTATCAGGTTTTCCAGCTGTGCCTGGCTGGAGCAGAGCAGCTGCTTCCCTCTCCCAGCCCCCTCCCATCACGTGGTCCCAGCAGTACTCTGACGAGCTGCTCCCAGCCTCAAGGAGTACTGTGTGGTTGCCACTCCCTCCCACAGCCCGTCCCCAAGTATCTGGCCAGTCATACGGTTTCAATTTCAGATGTATCCCTCAGGCCAAAGGCTTTGCCTATCCTTGTTTAGGCTATATTTTCCTGGTTTATTTATGCGATGGTCATATCAGACAGTATCAAAATCCTTACTAATGTCAGGATATATTGAATCTACTGCTTCCTACCATACATCAGACTTTTTACTCTGTCAAGAAGGACCTTAGGTTAGTTTGACATGATTTGTTCTTACTGCTTGATTGTCTTCTAGATGCTTATATATCTATTGCTTATTTGGTCCCTTATCTTTCCAGGTACCAAAGTTAAGCTCACTGGCCTGTAATTCCTCATGTTGCCTTATTTCCCTTTGTAAAGTTAAGTACTATATTTGCCCTTTGCCAGTCCTCTGACCAGGGCCAGTCCTACCAGAGAGGTGACCTAGATGGTTGATTAGGGTGCCAAACAGTAGAGGGTACACTCCAGAAAAGGTAAAGGATGTCCTTTGGGGGGGGGGGGTGAGAGGGGTTACCACCCCTAGCCCTGCAACTGTGGGCCCCGTGCTGCCCTGCTTGAGGCTGGGAACGGCTCCAGTCAGAGTGCTGTTGGGACCATGTGATGGGGACCATGTACTGCTGTCTCCCCACAGCTGTGCTGTCCCTTCCCTGCTGCTTTCGGCACGGAGCTGAAGACAGCAGGGAGGAGGGGGCGGGCGGGGGCACGGAGCCAGCCTCTGTTTTGGGCCAGCTCGCCCTGCCCCCAGGACTGGGAACAGCCGGCCCTGGGGTGGAGCGGGCCAGCCCAGAGGCTGGGCTCTGCTCTACTGCCCCTCCCCGGGCCAGCTGTTCCCAGCCCTGGGGGTGGGGAGGGCTGTCCCAGAGGTGGGCAGGAGAGCAGAGCCCAGTCCCCAGACTGGTCCGCTCCTCCCCCAGCTCAGCCCCCCACAGGCCAATTGTCCCAGGCCCTGCACCCCCCTAGGGATGGATGCCAAAATCACAGGCGCCTAGATGCCAAAAAACCTTGGGCTCGCCCTGTCTCCGGGATCGCTTCTGTCCTCCCTGAATTCTCTGAGGTAATTTCTCATGGCTCAGATCTCTTCAGCCTAGTATTCCAGGAGGTGTTTAATCAGCTCCTTCAGACTTGAAGACAGTTAACTTCTCTAGTTAAGAATTAAACTAGTTCTTTCCCTATGTTAGCCTCAGGTCCTATCTTGTGCACTGATATTCACTACATTAGTTATCCAGTGACTGCTAAGCTTTTTGTTGAAAAATGAAACAAAAAAGTCATTTAACGTTGCATTAATTGTTGTGTTTTCTGTTATTGTTTTTCGCTCCTCATTGAATAATAGGCCTACCCTGTCCTTGGTCTTCCTCTTACTTCTAGTGAATATTAAGGTCAATAAAATACAAAACGGGGTAGAGTCAGAAAACAAAAGACTGCCAGAAGGTGACACTGAGCAGACAGCCACACAAGATGCTTTCTCCTCGTAGAAAAGGTCAGGGAACAGGATACAGGAACAAGCCAATGCAAGGTCTGAGGGATGATAAAGGCAGTTTTGAAAGGCTGCACGGGATAATGCTTGCTGCTCTGAGAAAGTGTCAAGGGAATCAGTAGGCACCACACAGGGAACCTGCACATGTGAGGCTGAGGAAAACAGCTGCATAGTCTCATACTGTCTCACTATCAAGCTTCTTACCTCCAGACTGATAGGTTGGCAGTTTGGTCAGTGTTAAAAGGAGTTTCACAAGGTCTTTGCACTTTGTAGGCACATGTATGAGAGAGGCAAAAATGAATTTGTGCAGAGAAAAGTATAGACAAACTCAGCAAAAGGCAGAACAGGGACAGCAGGGCATACCACACTTGAAATATGTGCTATGTCAGCCTCTTTCTTGCCACATACAAAGAAAGTGTGGGGGAGTCCATGAAGTTTGTGAACTACGGCAGACATGGCCACAGTGACAGCCAGAAAGATTCTGTTTCTCCACAGAAGAGGTACTGCCTGGGCATCGACTGTGCTAGCCTCCTCAGATTTCCCACTAAAGTACATTCACTCCATGACAGTGAAAAGGATGGTTCAATTTTTATGTCCATCTCTGCCTCTTTTATTAACAGTTGTCACTCTGGAGCCCTGCATGTAGATCCAGAGTTATTTGTATTGATTTCTGGTACTGTCGGCTGAATCCTCACAGGTGTTTAAATAGGGTTAGAGTGTCTTGTCTGGGCTTGTCTTGACTGCAGACCTAACTAAAGTTATAATTAAATTTGCCCCTAATCTGAGTCCTGTCCAAAGTGCTGTATTTTTGCTGTGATGTACGTGATGTCAGCCAGGGTCAGGACCATAGTACTGACCTTGCTTAACCTGTCTTGCGGCAATAACTAGAGTGCCTTTTTTATCCTAAGACGATACAGTGGCATAGCTGAAATTCATTAGCTATCTCAATGCAGAAATAAAGCAAACAACTCCCCCCACCCTCACCACAAATATCACTACATCTTTTTTGCAATGGAGATGTAGCTTGAAACAGAAAAATTAGGGACAGTGGTTTGTTTTCTCTTTTCTGTAGAGAAAAACAATAGAAATGATTAAGCTCAGGAGAAAGCCATGGTTTTTCTTGTTATTCAGTAAATTAACTATAAAGACAAACTGCAGAAATAGAGTATTTTTGAGCAATTTAACTGTGTGTACACACATTCTGGGACAAGGTTGGTTCTCTACCCACTCACCTGGACTTTTGACAGTAAAAGCTTGCTATGTAGCTCTGCATTTGGCTCACTGTTCAGGGCTGAAAGTTAAACCATCACTAATCAGTCAGATTTTGGCCCTGGATATCTGTGTGTTTGGAGGGACTGCTTCATTTTATAACTTGGGTACTTTCACCCATGCATAGCTGGCATTACTCCACTGAAATCAGTAAATTACTCCAGATTTACAGGTGCATAACTTAGATCAGTATGTCTTCCTTTTTTTTAACCATAGAAATTGAATTAAAAGTGGTCATTGGTCCACAAACAGCTACTGAAAGAGCAACAGGGTTTTTGAGCAGAAGAAGAGTCCAAATATAGAAGGGAAATTTTAAAGAAAAAAAAAACAGTAAATATATTGAATCACACTGTTACATTCATTTTAACTCTTACCATTGAAATCAATGAGCCAACTTAGTTAGCTGCCATACTCAAAACAAAAGGAAAGTCTTTATATAGCCATTTGCCTACTTAATTTTGTCCTTCCATTGGGAAATATTTTACATAAAGGAAGGACAGTGATGTTTCATGCTCCTATCACAAACTGATGTTCCTTTATCCTTATATACCTCAAAAGTTAGATCATTCCAGAGAGCTCACCTGGCCAACCCTGGCCCTTTGGTGCCCTGATATCACCACAAGGAATTTGGTATTGAACCCAGGCCTACCATGGCCTTTACTGCGGCAGCAGAGCAGGGTACTGAACAACCACCACCAACTGACAGCCTTTGTGCTAAAGAAGTACAACCCCCCAGAAGCCATGTCTGAGGCCCTGGATTGGATGGACATGCAGCTTTTTCAGTGGGTACCTAGAACTATATAAAGATCTTAACAGGAAAAGGAAGCTATCTGAGGAACAGAACATTAACTATTGGTTGCTGCTTAGACTGCCTTGTTCTGCTGCCCTATGCGGCCTTTGCTTCTTACTGACTTTTTGAACCTTGCCTGCTTAACCCACTGACCTAGCATGTTGGACTGACCCCTGAAAGAACTCCGATCACTGCCCCAAATAGCTTCTGATATCCATCAACATCTTGGCTACCCACCCACCTGTGAGCATTTGTCTACTACTGTGAACTGCCTTTTGCCCCACCTTGCCCATTTGGCATTGTGATCAAATGCAAAATTTTAGTCCTGCGTTTCACATCAGTTCATAGAAATATTTCATTTAAACTTCCATTTTCTCCTACTTTCTGCGGTTCTGTTGTGCAGAATTCAACTTAATCTTTAATCTTCAGATTGAGAGAGAGCGCACTACAGCATGAATGTCAATAGCAGTGGTTTCTCTGGCAGAAAGGGCTAAAAAAGTAAGCTCACAATATGAACTGGCTTCTGCAGCCAAGCTCTGGGCAAGCTGCTCAATGTATCTGTAGTTTTACTGACTGCAATTATATTTACACTTTGAAATAACAGAAGAAAATGTTTAGTAGTTTCACAATTTTCTTTTTCTTTTGTTTTCAGAGATAA
This sequence comes from Podocnemis expansa, assembly GCA_007922195.1. NCBI lineage: Eukaryota > Metazoa > Chordata > Testudines > Podocnemididae > Podocnemis > Podocnemis expansa. The sequence continues at coordinate 6,651,501 of ML682013.1, read as the reverse complement.
ATAAAAAATACAAACTACTTGCCGAAAGAATTAAATCAACAGTTGCATTTGGGAGCTGTGTAATAAGGTTAGTCCTTCTAGGACCTTGCTATTGAAATCTTTTATACAAAGATTTCCTCTTGGAGGACACATGCATGACATGTTACTCATTATTTTCTTTATAATTAAAAAGCTGAAAACTGTAAATGTAGTTTTGAAGGATAGTGGTGGCACTTATTTGTTGTGTCTAATAATAGGGCCTTGTCACTGAAATTATGTAAATATTGCCCTTTGATACCATTTCATTGCATAGTGTCAAATATGCACATCTTTGACTAACTTTTATAAACGTAACCTGCAAAGGATTATTTTGTCCTTTTGTGCTGCTCCACGCTTTTCTTCCTACACTCATTTAATCGTACTTCTGGATTCGAATTATTTCTTTTGCACATCTATTCAGCGTAAAGTTGATGTGACTTACACTTCTTCACCATTTGTACCAGCATTTAAATAACTATCTACATGGACCAATATTATTATTGTTGGTAACAACCAGCACTTGTATAGAATTATAAATAATAAATGCTGATATATTAGATTGATAACCAAACGCACAGAGGCGTGTCTTTCAGTGAAAGCAAAGCCAACTAAAGGGGGTTTAGCTGACTTGTATGGAGTCTAATATGTAAGCATTAGAAAGTTTACTATGCATGCCAGACTAAAAAACCTGAGAACAGTGAAACATTACAAATGCATCTTTCTTGCCAGCAATTCAGAATTTGCTAGGAAGGCACCACTGAAATACATAGGCATATAAGCAAATTACACAGGTCTGAAATAATGCAGATTAGTCTGCAAAAATTATGCAGTAATTCTATTAGAAACAAAGGTAATTTAATTACACAGTGATTTGTATTACTGTTACTGCCTTGCCCCCAATTGCTGTGTAAATGACGGGTGCAACACTTGACATTAATCCAAACTCTGCATGAATTAGGATTTGATGGAAATAGTCAAAAGATGACATTTATTATTCTGTATAATGGGACTGCCCACAGCTACTATTTTGAGGCACTGCACAGGCACATAAAACACAGTTTTTACCCTGAAGAGCTTGAGCCTGAATAGACGAGAGAAAGATTGGAAGAAATAAATGATTATCTCCATTTTATAAATGGTGGGAGAGTAATGGTTGAAGTACAGAATTAAGTGGCTTTTCTTAGATGATAAAGGTAGTCTGTGGTAGAAGAAGAAACTAAACCAAGATCTCCTGAATCCTTGTCTAGTACTATCAAGATGAAGTGCTCCTCTTCCTTTCTCCCCCCCCCCTTTTTTTTTTGCTAGTATGTAGTGTCCAAATTTACAAAAATGTTGTCAGCCAGCCTACGAAGAATTCATTCCACACCTTATTTTCCTTACAGAAGAACATGTGGAGAACTTCCTCAAAATGTTCAGTGGAGTTTCCTTGACCTCACTGACAGTCAGTCATCCCAACAGCTTAACTGACAATGAAATCAAGAGCTTTCAAGATTATACTAAAAGTAGAACGAACGAGTCTTGTGACTTTTTAAAGACCAGCAAATTTATTTATTGCATCAGCTTTTGTGGGAAAAAAACCCACTTCATCAGATGCTTTGAAGCTGTCTCCCATGAAAGCTCATATGATAAATAAATTTTGTTGGTCTTTAAAAGTGCCACAAGATGCCTTGTTTTTTTGCTGAACTAGACTAACACAGCTACCCCTTTGGAACTTACTAAAAGTAAGTATCACAAAATGACAAATGTGGCTGAAGAAAGGGGAGTACTTTAAAATGACAACTTGAATCAAATATGAGTTTGTGTGGAAGAGTTTCCTCCAGATAGATGATACCCTAGCTCTCAAATGCTAGAAATGCAGGCTGTTTTCATGCCAAAGTTGGGATAAAAAAATTTAATTAAAAACATTTTTTATTCTCTTCTCCTTTACAGTAGTGTTAATTGGGAGTAATACAGACAATGAGCAAAATCCTCATTAGAGCCGTGCTATTTTACATCAGGTGGTGTCAATGGAGTTAAGCTATTTTACACCATTTGAGGATCAGGTCCACTTTTCTCACTAACAGTGGAAATAAGAGCAAAAACTAGGTTTGTGTCCTACTATATAAACCTATGGCCCTTTTAGGGTTAAAACAATGTGTCTCTCCCCCCCCCCCCATCAGATCATCTCAATCATAACTTTATTTTTTTTTTTTTTAACTTTCTGATTTGCATTTCTATGTTGGGATGGACACTTGCGGCTTGGTCCATATCAGTATCCACTCCAATGTAACTATTGATTTGAATGGACCTATTCCTTATTTACAATGGTGAGAGAGGAAAATCTGGACTTGATGCAACTTATTTTTGGCATAAGATTTTCAAACATTTGTACAGGGGTGACTGTCACAGACTCCAAGCTCCCACTTTCAAGAGCATAGCATGAGCACAGTGAAAACAAAAGCCACTCTCAAAAGTGCAGCCAAAAGGTGTCAATCCAAAGATTGTTCTCCTCCTATGCACTCTGGTGTAATTCAGGACTACTACTGAAGTCCGTGAAGCTCCACTGCTTTAAACCTGTTAGGAGGGGAGTTTCAGACCCAGTATCACTTGTGATACTGCACTTCTGCTTTCTCAGAGGTGAGGCTGGCAGAGGCAACAGCAGGAATGTGCTGCATCTAGGCATCTCTACCTCTTGCCCAAGCCATGTCTATTTCCTGATGTTCAGTGCCACCCACTTTTGAGCAGTACTGGTTGGTTGGGGTGCTCTGTGTGGCAGTGAATATGCAGGCATCTTGAACTATCATGCAGGATCTTGCAGTCCAAGATAAACCCGTCTCACTGTGTATCTGTTATGAGGAGTCAATCAATATGATGTATACATAAAATATTGACTCACACAGTAACTAAGAAACAAAAAACTCATACTGTGAACCATTGAATTAAGTACACATTTTACTACCAAGAGGTAACTGAATACAGTTCTGCCTGAAAACAATAGGCATTATTCTGACTTACCATTAGATGGCACACACACAATATGAAATGTGACTAAACAGAATTACGGGATACTAGATGAAAGATAAAGTCATACTTTTGTAACATAATACATGCTATTAATGATAACAGAAGAATGCTATTAATACATGTTTCCACTCAAAATTCCTAGGTTACTATGCCTAAAGAATCTAAAGCTCTCTACACTGACTATTTCCCCCCCCCTCCTGGATAATGGTTGTTTATACCATCCTGCAGGTATAGGCATTCCTTTCCCAATTCTTATTCAGGGAAAAACTCCCATTGAGTTCACTGGTGATTTTGCCTGAATAAAGATAAGATCCAATTCATAGTCGTCTTTATCCCTTTTAAGATGAAAAAATAATTGTACAGCTAAAAAAACAATTATCTGCTATCTACTATGAAAAAGAGGAGGTAACAAAAGCATTTCAAATCACTAATGGAATATCTGGATTTCTTTTCATGTCAAAGTGGAATTGCTCTTAATCTGTGTATATCTGAAGGCAAAACAACATTCCAATATTTTAAATGTACTGGCTATATAATAAAGAATATGTGATAACTGAAAGTGGCCTCCAAGCTAAAGTGTTTGTTTTTGGTTACAAGAACACTTAGTAAGCCATTATACCAGATTCTTTGCACATACTTTAGAGGTCTTCTTAGAAAACTAAGGTGTGTAACTGATACTACAGGAAGAGATTGTTAGTACATGCTACCAGATTTTGTACAAATATGCTCACCTGGGCTAAACAAGCTCTTTCAATCTACTATAGCATGCATTTCTGAAATGAGATTTTTCTGTACTAATATAATAAATTATATTTATATGATTCAGTGAAGCACATTCTAGAATTCTAAAAGGAGGTAAATATGAGTTAGAAATAAGCTGCAGTTGAAATATTTGTGAATAGATAAAGGCTAAACAGGGTCAGGTCCACACTTCCTTAACAGGCTTTATTCTACCTCAGTGTTACGCCTGACAGTTTCTTTAGGGGTTAAAATATAATTTGGCGAGCCTCACACTCCTCCTACATTAGTGGTCCCCCTTGTGCTGCTACAAGTCCCCCTCGTGCTGGTGTGTGCCCCCCTCATGCCAGTGTACACACCTACCCCCTACCCCAGCTACTGCTACCCACACAGCTACCTGCCACCCCAGGTACTGCCTCAGGCCTCCATCTTGCCGCTGATCCGCCAGCCCTTCCCCAACCGCCCACCATGCTGAACCATCTTCCCCCACTGACTGGGGGCTGATCCCAACCCTGTGCCCTTTTCCTGCCAGGCTGGCTCGCCTGTCCCTGAAGTTCCCTTGCCCCCAGGCCCTCTTACGTGGTCACCATGTCACTGGAGTGACCCCGGCCCAGGCTGAGGCTCTGGCCTGAGCCTGCTCTGACTGAGTGTGCTCAGAGGCTCTGAGGATGCTCAGTCAGAGCAGGCTCAGGCCAGAGCCTCAGCCTGGGCCAGGGTAGCACCCCTGCCTCCCAGAACACACACAAGCTGCATTCCAGGGCTGCTATTTTTCAGGGCTCAGCAGTGGGGCCCCTAAAAATAGAAAATGGAGGCAGCATGCTGCATTCTGGAGCCTGCTGTTTTTAAATGGTGGGCCCAGGAACACACTGTTTTGGCTCCATTTTCTATTTTTAAGGGCCTTGGAATGCTGAGCCCCTAAAAATCGTGGGCCCTGAAATGCTGCTCCAAGGCATTCTGCCTTACTTTAACTCCTGAGTCGCTTAGTTGTCTTTCTCCATATCAGAATGGTTCTCATCTATCTCCCATGTCTGTAGTCTTGATTTTCCTGCTGTTTCAAGCCTATGCCAAATCCTAGGCCGCCATTAATCAGCTATGTGTTGCATTCCATCTGCTGCACTATCTGACTCATCATAGACTTCCATGTCCCTTACAGTCACAGATCTTGGCCTTTTGTCCACCTAAGAGCTAAATAACTCAAGTGATCATTTATCAGATTGGTTCTGCAGTATGGTATCAGACTTGAACACTTTCCTTGTTCTTTTTTTTTTAAGGGAGAAAGGAGAGAATGTGTATGATGAACACCTGCTAAGTGAAGGACATTTTCAGTAACAGAGGAATTTTTGGAGGAGAAACAGATTGTGGGGGGGTTGGAAATAAAATTAGAATTGGAGATACCTGACAATCTTGTAAAAGCTTCCTGATTCATACTTTGCATTAATATTTACCAATAACATAGGGCACCCAATCAGTCTCATCCCTTGTTATTTTGCAGTTTCTCTCTCTAACATCTTATCTGTTTCTTTAATAAAGATGGATAAGAATCCTGGCAATTCAATGTAGAGTCATAAATTCCCAGGCCAGAATGGACCTCTGGTATAGTGTGTTTCATAGACTTACCCCAATATAAGTCCTACATCATATATTTTAGAGACGCCATCTAATCTTGATTTTAAAATTGTCAGTGATGGAGGTGTCATCGTAACACTTGGCACTTTCTTCTACTGATTGATTACCCTCACTACTAAAAACATGCACACTATTTTCAGCCTGAATTTGTCTAGTTACAACTTCTAGCCACTGGATCTTGTTATACTTTTCTCTGCTAGATTCAAGAGTCCACTGTCAAATATTTGTCCCCATGTAGGTACTTATAGACTGCAATCAAGTCATTCCCTGAACTTCTACAGAAATCATCCTTTAAAAGAGTGAACTCCTTGAGTTTATCATTTTTGCGGCTCATCTCTGAACCTTCTCCTTTTTTTTTTTTCAACACCCTTTGTGAATTGTGGACACCAGCAGTGGTTAAACTGTGTTAAACATCAAGATTAAAACAACTCTTTCAATTATTGCAGTGCATTGAGCTGTCTTATTATCTGCTGTGACCCTTGTATTGTTTTGAGTCAATGGGTCCCAAGATGGCCACACTTGCAGATTAGGAGACTAACATTCTGCATTCCTAAAGGTATATATTTAGCCCTATTAAAATACATATTGTTTGCTTGCATCAATGATATTCAGAGGTCTGACTTTCACACTGATTCATTCATACTGTGATTTTAAAATATAACATAAGAATGAGGTGCTTATTATACACACATTGCTACATACATTTATAATAGAGCTGAGTGGGAAGTAGAATATCTATCGCACAGGAAATTTCACATTTCTCCCCTTCTCTTGCCCCACCCCCTGGTATCAAAAATTGTTCTGGATGGAAAGTAAAGTTGGAAATATAAAATCTGTGGATTGGAATTTTTTAAAAAAGATCTGTTTTGGGGGAAATTGAATGTTTCTTAAAATTCTGCTAACACCCTCCTGGCTCTGCAGCAGTTTGCCTGGCAGGCTGCCCATGATTTAGAACTATGGAAATCCTGGGTCTGCCGTGGAGCCTGGAAGCTTGGGGACCTCTGGCTCTGTGACAGCTCACCTGGTGAGTAGCCAGGGAGCTCTGTAGTGCGCTCATTATTAAACTGTAGCCTAATCTTGAAAAGTGTCAAAATGTTCACTGGCTTCACAGTGGAAAAAGCCTAAGTCATGCATCTCAGGTATGTGTAATTCACTACAGTGAAAATGATCATATTGAGAATAAAAGCAGAAATAAAATAATGTAACACCCTTTCCCCAATACCCATTAACCTATGTAATGTATACATGAAACTAAAATGGCTGTTTTCGGCTTGCCTGGCCAAACAATTTTACTGGGCACGCAGATAAGCTGGGAGCCGTTTTAATGGTGAGTAAAGCTTTTTCAGATGCAAGCCCACCTTTTGATCTCAAATATCTGATTGCACAAACCAAGAAAAGCAAGATTTGAACAACAGTTGTATGGGAGGCCCCAGAAAAAAGAGAGGGTGCACCAAGAATGTAGAATTGATGATTCAGTAGGTGGCATTGTTCTCAGGGCCTGCTCAACGGGCTGTGGTGCCCCAAGCTGGCTTTGGTTTTGGCACCCCACACTGGGGGCGGGGGGCTAAAACCCTGCATCCTTGCTAGGCCGGCTAGCCCCGCCCCAACCCTAGGTGGAGCAGGTCAGCCCAGAGGCAGGTGAAGAGAGTGGAGTCCGCCCCATCAGCTGGCCCTCTCTGCCCCTGGGCCTGCTGCTCACTGCCCTGGGAGTGTTGTGGCCAGATGTGGGGGCTGCGCTCTGCTCTTCTACCCACCTCTGGGCCAGCCCCTTCCCATCCCTAGGATGAAAAAGCTGACCTAGGGGAGGGACTCTTCCCCTGAGCCGGCTGTTCGCTGTGCTGAGGGTGGGGTGAGCTGGCAGAGAGCAGGGGTGCCATGTGCTGGCGTGGCACTGGTGTCCCTAAGTTTTGCAGCCCCAAGCAGTGCCTCCCTGGCTTATGGATAGAGCTGGCCCTGACTGGTCCTCTTGATTCAGTACTGAACTAGTTGCCTTGATCTTATGTTAGGGGTTCCTATCAAGAAACTGGAATGACTGCCACCTTTCAGATGAGAAGGAATTCTGACTTAATTGGGTAAAGATCCCATGATAAAAGGGAGATGTTATTCTGGTAAACAGGCCAGATTTTAATATACATAGTTGCATTTTGCTTAATTAGATTCTCTTCCTACTTCAGCTACTTTGTGTGCTTCATTTTCTGTCCTGAGCTAATAAGTGGTGATGAATGCTCCTATGCTGTGCCTGCATTTCATTCCATTGGGCTTGCATTTCAGTGGTGGATAAACTGCTCCTGTATGAAATTGCTTTTTATCAGTGCAATGGATTGAAAAGTTCTCTATAAAGAAAAATATTGACTTTTAAAAAAAAATTATTCATTTCTACCTGAGACTCTTTTCTTTAAACAAAATTTCATTTCACCTAATGACAACATTAATTTCACTGAAAGATTTTTGGTCAGCCTTTAGTGTGTAAGGCTCACCATCAGAATCATTCACTCTCCTCTCTTCTTACTTCCCTTGGCATCCTCCTCCTCCTCCCCCATTTTTCAAATTCTGGTGCACCAGTGTCCACAGTAAATGTCGCTAATTTTATATTTATATATGTAATGCACATTTCCCTCTAATGGCACTGTTGATGTTGCATTGATTGGCTCAATGATGCAAAAACCGCTAGTGCCCAGATCCTTAGGATTTCTGTTCAGGGTGGCCATGGCTACATTGGACACTCATTCCATTATGTGAGTCACAGCTCACTAGAAAATATGCACACTCATGTTTGTTTGTGACTTGGAGGTACCTGATGCCTCCCACATAATTTGTTTCTGTAATACTGTAAAACAATGTTTTTGAATAATTAGGAGTATATCCTAAACAACTGTAAATTTTCATAGCTCTATTGAAGTTACTAGAGACATGACCATTTAGAGTAGCTAAAAATCTGCCCCTTTACAATCTATTCATTCTGCAAAATTTAAATGTTAAAAACAAATTAATAAATTAGTAGAATTATTTGGGAATTTTTTGTTAAAATGCTTTTCAACGGAAACTGCAGTTCCCACATAACTACATTTCATTTTTATTTTGCTGAAATGTTTGTTTTTCTACTGGGAAAATCTAAACTATGTTTTTTAAACTTGGGTGGACATGACTCAAAATATTTTGGTTAGTCAAATCAAATGGAAATATTTTGAGTTCATTCAACATTAAGCTATGTCCTGCTGAGTAATTCTGGTTCTTTGTGGAAATGGTAGTTCAGGTGCCTGATGTCTCCATTTTGTCTCTGCTAGGGGCTGACCTTCTTGGGTAGCTTATGTGTAACACCTAATACTCTGGTTAAAATGTTGCTATGCATGGTGGGACATGTTGTCTAGCTGGGGAGCATAGCCCATAGAGGAGAATGGAGCCCAGAGGAACATGATCTCATGAGGTCCCTTCCAACCCTATGATTCTATTCTATTCCATTCTAACTTTCCCAGTTCTCTTGAGGCACTACTGCAGCTCAGTGGGACAAGAGAGTAATATCAGACTAACCTGAAACAAAATGTTATGATTCACTTCAAAAAGTGAAATGAAACATTTTGGTTTGGGGATCTTTAAAGACTGAATCGCATTTAAATGTTGAAAAGGAAAAGTTTTGACATTTCTAAATAAAATTTATGAGCTTTCTGTTCCATTAGATATTTTGATATTTCAGTTCTCTGCTCTGATTTAGGATAAAACAAATGTTGTGGTACTGGTGTCACGTTCTGGGATGTAATGCAGACCAGTCGAGATTTGTGTTACCGCTTACCCTATTACACTTGAGTACCTTATAAACTTTGCTACTGTGGTGCTCAGCCTGGGATGTTCACAGTCAGCAGCAACAAGCATGTACTTTGCCTGCATGTTGGACAGCCCAGGTCCAATAGTGTGGATCAGGGAACTTGTCTGTAATACCAAGACTTCCACCAGCCTTGGTTAACAGCTTAGCAGGATGATGCCAACACACTCTCAGTCCCAATTTATTCCCAAACTATGTGCTCTGCAATGTCCAGCCATGTTCTGGACCATTCAGAGAGAGAGATTAAGGTTTGTTCACTCCTTTAAAGAGACAAATCCACTTCCATTTTTAACTTGACATACTTCTTTTCCAGCACTAAACTGAGTTGGTTTATTGTGAAAAACAGAACATGTTTATTAACAGATGGATATAGGTTAAGTGATACCAGGTAAAGCAATAATAAAGGTGGTCTCAAACAAATAAAAAGTACATCTAAGTGTTCAAAATTTAGGTACAGGCTTTGTTTAAGATGTTTTTTTTTTCTCTCATCGGTCTGTCTTCTTCACAGTCAGACATTGATTTATTTTGAGTTGGTTGATTTAGTTAGGATTGGTCCTGCTTTGAGAATGGAACTAAATCACCTCATGAGGTCCCTTCCAACCCTTCTCTGTGATTCATGGCTGGTATTCCCTCAGTCAGGACCTTTCCACAGAAGTAAAAGGTGCTGGCTTCCCAGGTGAAAGATCTTTGCTTAAGCAGGGTTATTGCCTATAGTCTTTTCCCAGAGACTTCAATCCTTCCTTAATAGAAGGACTCATTTTCCTCATCTTGCAAGAGCTCTGGCTCCCTGTGTTTTGTTTGGTGATGGATGTCAGATGGAACAAAGAAAATCACTGGCCTGGGAAGAGAAGGGGCTGCTGGGGGATTGAGGACAAGTACACACGCTTTGAACTGAGAGAGGCTTTTTGGCCAGAGAAAGACCATCTTGAAAAATTTTCCATCTGCAAGAAGAATTGTGGCCTGCATTGGGAGAGGCAGAGACTAGTTGTAAAATCATCACATACAAACATTGTGAGTAATCCTGGACAGTGAAGTTAGGTTAGACTGTGATGTTAGGTTAGAATGCATCTTATATTTTCTATTTGCTTGTGGTAACTCTTAACTCCTTTATTAAATGATTGTGCATTGATTTGCTATATACTCACTTAAATCATGTTCTCATAAATAAACTAGTGTTTGTTTAATCTAAAGCTATGTGAATGAGTGAGGTTGGGTATTCCCATTTCTTGCATGAATGGGTGAATTGGAGTCTGTGAGCCTACAATGATGGGGAAGGGCCCCAATCCCTGCAGGATGGAAGTTCCCAGTGTGGTAGCTGGGGACTGGGATGCTTGCTCAAAGTCCATCCCCAAAGTAGCGCACATCCATGGCTCAGGACTGATTACATGCAGGAGGCTGGTGTGGCCTGACCCAGGAATGGATGGCCACATGCCATGAATCGAGGTCCAGGAGTGGGCTATAGGGGAGGCACAGTGGCACACCAGACCCAATTCTGGGAGGGGAATGTCACATTTTTTAAAGCAAAAGTATGATTTTATTATTATAAATATGGCTAACACAGCATGTCTTCCCAAGACAGAACAGACAAGGAGGCTTGTAGCACTTTTAAAGACTAACAAATTTATTTATTGCATGAGCTTTTCTGGGAGAAAATCCCACTTTGTCAGATGCTTAAAGATGGAGTACTTACAGAAGGGGTGGAAAATCAATGCAGGAAAGTATAAGTCATTGGATCAGGTTAGATTGCTATAGTAAATCAAAGCAGTTGTTTATATTCAAATGGTAGAGAACAGCATAGACAGCAGGGGTGTTGCATTCCCAGAAAAATATTCTGGGTCCGAGCTCTGGCACACACCTACAGCAGTGCCACCCCTCCTGCTGTGCTGTCCCTGGTCTGCTGCCTTGCCAGCCCATACACAATCCGGGCAGCTGCCACCACCAGTCCCAGGACTCTGGCTGCTGCCACACTGCCAAAACCCTCATGGAAGGGCCAGGAGACACCCGGGGCTCATGCCCTGTGGGCCCAGTGAGGCCCTGATAGACAGAACAGTTACTCAGCTGCTAAGAATAAGAGATTGAAAATATCAGCATCTGCTGAAACCGATCAGAACAATCTTTATAAGAATATTATGGTCTGGCTACATATTTCTTTATGCGGCATTTTTGTTCTTGGGTTCCCTGATATATGCTACATCAAAATGTGCTTAAGATGATACAATATATCTCCATGCATGATCTTCTAACCAGCTTTGCTAGGCTGTGTGTGCATTGACACAGAGACATGGGAGAAGCTGTGGTCTTCTCTTGCCCTTCTCCACACCCTTTTTAAGATAGCTTGTTCCACAGAGGGACAAAGAACAAGGAGCAGGGCTGTAACTAGGGGTTCTGGCGCAGGGGGCAAACAGCCCCAAAGGCACTCCCCAGACCCCGATCTGGGGCCCATCTGTACAGCAGTGGGGGGGACCCATTCCTGCCATGGCTAGAGCCAGCAATGGGGGTCCCTACCCCACCGCGATGGGAGCATCGCTTCCCTGCCATGGCCAGAGGCAGCAGGAGTGATTGCTTCTCCCTGCCATGGCCAGAAGTGGCAGGAGCCAGCAATTCCCCGCAGTGTCCTTTTAAATTCGTGCCTGGGGCAAAGCCCCATTCACCCTGCAGTAGTTATGGCCCTGACAAAGAGTACATTTATATTGCAAAAAAAAAAAAAATCAGATGTTGCAATGTGTCACAGAAATCCAGGTCAGCGCTCTCAGACTCATGAGACTTGTGGGACTAAAAATAGTAGTGTAGGTGTTCTTGCTTGACTGGAACCGGAGCCTTGGAAATACCCTCCGGCCCCCCTCCTCACAGTCCTTCAGAGCCCAGTCAACACTGCTGTTTTTAGACCCATAGAACGAACCACAGTCAATTGACCTTGGTTCTGAAACTTGCAGATGCAGGGGTTTTTTTTGTTTTGTTTTGTTTTTTTGCAGTTCTAGAAGTGACCATAGTTGTCTCTAACCATTGTATGGAGGGTATAAGTGTGTAGCAAAGGAAGAAGGAAGCTTCTAGCGCTTTGCATTTCTTCTTCCCTACTCCATATTCACCAGTGCAATTGCCAGGGACTTTCCAGCCCTAAAAGATGTAAACACTAGAGTAACATAATTATATTAAGTAAGAGAGGCCTTTGCAATTCTCAGCTCATTTCCCTTGAAAGTCCTTAGTCCATTAGAAAATGTATGCCTTAGCCCCTATAGTTTTAGAAAGAAGAGGAGTCAGGTATATAAATATTTTAAATCTTATAAATTCTTGGGTACCATAGATGGCTTAGGGCAAAAGCAAAACGATAAGCATAAGCAATTTGTAGGCATTATAATCACTGCTTGCTTTACACATCAATTTAACTGGTCATTGTAACAGGTACAGGATTAGGAAGGGAGCCAAGATTGCCATAAGGAAGAAAAAGAACTGAACAAAAATCTATACAGTTTTTAAAGCTTTAGATTTTAAAGTTTTTCCTTTTCCCCCTTTTTCTTTCATTATTTAGAAAAGTAAAAATAAATAAAAAGTTTGAGCTGTTTCCTCTGAAGGAAATGACCTAAGTACTTGGCTTATTCACTAGGGATATGTTCACATGTAAACATTTATTTTGAAATAAGTTGTTTTGAAATAAAATCCTTAATTCAAAATAACATAAATCGAAATAAGGAAATGTTAAATCGAAATAAGGGAAAACCTCAAATCGAAATAGCAAGTCCGGACACAGGACTTGCTATTTCGATTCAGGAGAGGGGCACCATGGGAGGTGTGGCAACATGGCCCCCTCCCTAGGCCATGCCCCAACCCAATATATAGAAACAGGAAGCTACCCTGGGAAGAAGAAGGCCTAAGTGTTAATTCAAAATAATGGTTATTTCCAAATAACACACCCGAACATCTATATTTCGAAACAACTATTTTGAAACAACGGCTGTTTCGATTTCACCCTAGTTTTTATTGTTCCGAAATAATGGACGTTATTTCAAAATGACAGGGGCTTGTCATTTCAAAATAAAGAAACGTTGTTCGGACATCTCAACTTTTATTTCGAAATAATGGTGGTTGTTTCAAATTAAAAGCCTTGTGTGGACATGGCCTAGTAGTGTGGGAGGCAAACACATTGGGTTTGGTATCTTCTGAAGCTTAAGAATTATCTAGCTCAGTAAAAATCCTTCATAGCAGTCACCTGGAATTATGCTGGGTCACTTACCAGCAAACTCAATTTTTAACATAGAAAACTTGATTTCATTGGACTCAGCATCATGTGCTATATCTAAGCACCCGTGATCTGAGGTCCTGAGACCACTGAAATCAATGGCAAAACTCTTATTGAGTTCAGTGTGGCCAGGATTTCACTTAGATCACTTGTCTTTATTAAATCTCTCTATTTTTCTTATCAGGTACTTTATCCCAGTCACTTATTAACAGGAAAGTTTGACTGAATTACTTGTGTTTCCAGCTAGATTTTTTAATTCTCAGTGGGTGGGATAGCCTTTTTAACATCAAAATCTCAATTCAGAAAGTGATCTCAATGGGTAAAATGTTAGCTTCCACATTTGTTCAGAACATGGAATGGATAAAGTTGTGCTGTTGGGTTTATTGTCAGAGTTTTTTCATATCTCAACAGGAAGCCTGGAGCCACTGACACCAGCTTCCACACCTCATTTCCTGCAGTCCAAGGAAGACCAGTAGAAGCTCGTATGGGGTAGGGAAAGTCAGGTAAGGACACCGTTGCACAGATAGAAGTCTCAGGTAGGGTGTCATTCTGTGGCTTTTGAAGATTGCAGAGAGAATTTGTGGTAGGAAAGGGGAGGGGAATAAAAGATTCTTCCTTTCCTACCAGGAAAGGGCAGACACTCACTCCAACTGTGTTCTCTGATGTGAATGCCAAAGCTAGGAGAGTGCTTGGCCTGACCTTTCCCTGTTGAGCCTCTCAGAGAATGTCTTTTCCCATTAGTCTGGCATTGGGAACTGTGGCTTTAAGGACTGAGGTTTCGGATAGAGAGCATTGGTGGGACTGTTGAAGTTCTTGTTATGCACAGCCAGTTGGAACAAGACACAAAACAAAGATCACTTGCAAGTGCTGATGTACATATTCACAAAGATAGTTAGGTACCTACATCTGTGTTTAGGCACCTCTGTCCCAGTTTTAGACCCCACTGCAATTCACAGATCTGCTGAACATCATGGGTCTCTAAACTCACTCTATGCCTAAATTATCAGGAAAACAAAGGCACCTACATTTCTGCCTCTGGGCATATGCAGTACTCTCTCATTCTAGGCATCCCATTGCCTACGTCCTGCTAAAACCCCAGAGTGAAGAATAGGCACTGGCTACCTAAGTCATGTGTACGGCCTGATCTGGTGGATGTGTTCAGGGGCCCCTAGTAGATCATATCCCTTTCAAAACCTGGCTGAAGAGATCTCCATCCTCTAACTTTTAGCTCAGTGGTTAGAGAATTGTTTGGAATGTGGGAAACCCAGGTTTAATTCCTTCCTCTCTGCCAGATGGGGAGAAGGGATTGAAACAAGGGGGTGTCTCTGTTCTCAGGAGCATGCTCTCTCATTGAACTATGGGATAGTCTGATGTGATGTTCTTTCAGTCTCTCGTATGGAAGTCATTCGTCTGGATAACTAATTAAAGAGTCACTGGAACAAGGGGCCTGGATCCTGATCTTCCACCTTCCAGCCGGACACCCTAACTCCCAAGCTACAGTATTATTCTCTCACACTCTGTCTGGTCCAATGACTCTTTGGGTAGTTATATGCACTAGAATAGCTTCAAATACTTAGAGTCATTGGACCATAGAGAGGGAGGGAGAGCAAGATATTCATCCTGACTATTTTCTGAGCACTTTGTGGAAACCTTCTGTGGAAACTCCCATCACCAAGAGAAAATCTGAGCATGTCCTCTAGCTTTTATTTGGCATCAGATGGTGCTATTCTTGCCTAACTACCATTTATTTTTGCTGTGCCTTATTTGACATTGAGAATACAAGTAGCAGCATCTAGAATCTCATAATACCACTGACTGGTGCAATGGGTTTTTTCTGCAGTGCTTTCTTTAATATAAAGCAGCCAGTGCTGTATTGTCACTTTCTGAATATAGAACAAATCTTATTTAAGCATTCTCTTCATCTGATGCATAATTTGCATTAGCATGTAAACTGCTTAGTGCTCTTATTTTTCGGGAGTGGCCCCATGTTAATTTTAAGCAATGAGAAGGGGTTGCTTGTAGATGGATTTGTGCTTGAAAGCCCAGGAAGGGATTTTTTCAGTTGCAGGAATCCTGTGCTGCAATGTTACAGGAGCATGTAGTTATTATTCTGAATGCTGTGCAGTCTGTAACATAAGACAGAAAGAAGTGCTCACGAGGAACATATTGAATTATAATAAATCTGTCTCGTCTGGAGACGATGATGAGCTGGCACATTTTGTCAAGTGGCAGTCACATAGAATGCTGTGCACTGCATACATATTACTGCATTAGCAATAGGCAAGGAGAGGATGGCACCAACAGGGGAAATGCTCAGACAGATAGACTGATCATTTGTATTCCAGAGCTCAGCAAGTGCTCAATTCACTGATCCAAACCAAACATGTTGGAGTCAAGGCCTGTTTCTGTAACATGTTTGATATACAGCTGAGCAGTTACTGAATCAAAACAGTCTCATACTATTTGTTGTCTGGTGCTGTACCAGATGGCGGAGACCAGAAAAGCTTTTTCTGATATGAGGGGTATGTTGCATGCCAATGGACCATTTGAATGGTAAATTTTCAGTTGTGGCATCCAGAGCATTAATCACACAGCTCCCATTATTATGTTGCATGACCAGTTTCCTCAGCACTTAGTAAGTAGAACACTGTAAACTTTCTGAATATGGAATTCCAGAATCCTGATGGCAGAGGCAATACAAGTAATACAGAGAATAAGACTGGTAACATATGAGATTCACCAGCCTGTCTAGTGGAACAAGACACAAATATTCTGCATTAACCTGCGGAAGCCATGGCAATAATGGGTGAGGTCTGCTCCTTATCCCCTATTCTCATGAACCAGATCTGGGACCTGGTTTCTAGGGGAGGAAATCCCAAAAAACCCTCACTGCAGTGCACCTGAAACAGATCCAGCATCTACTGAAGACTTTCCTGAATACCTTCACTGCCTGGCTAAGCCAAAGAACATTGGTCCACCATACCACCCAAACTGAGCTCTGGATGGTAATCCAAGAGATGACGTGGTGCTTCCAATGACCAATGCAGAAGATCATTGAAGAGGAGGGGCAGACTAAGCTAGAACTGGGAGTTACTGAGCCATCACACAGTGGGTGGCATAGCCTCATGGTGTTGGTGCTTAAACTTGACAGGATATGGCATTTTTGCACTGACTTTTGATGGATAAATGCAATCTCCAAATTTGATGCTTAACCAATACACTATGTAAACAGACTATTTGGGAGAAGTCTGCTTTATCCCTGCCTTAACTTCACAAAGGAGTATTGGCAAATCACTCTTGACCAAGGCTTCACAGAAAACTTGGTATTTGTTGTTCCTGCCAGACTCTAGCAATTTACCTGGGTGCCCTTTTGCCTACAGAGCTTTGTGGCATGCCAGGGACTGATGAACTGCTTCCTCTAGAATCACCATGATTATGTCACTGTGTAATTGTATGATGATAGGCAATGGGAATACCATGTCAGTGAAGTGACCACCATCCTGCAGACCTTGTGGGAGGCCTGCCTAATCACCAACTCTAAAATGTGATGGATTAGATGTCAAGAGGTGAATTAATTATGGTACATATTGGGTCAAGGACAGTCTACCAACTCATCGGGAAAACTGAGGCCTTGAATATCTGTCCACCACCCACCATGAAATGACAGGTATGCCAGCTAGCTACTACTGTCGGTTCATACCACAATTTGCTGTTATTGTGGCATCCCTAACCTGTTTCCTAACTAAGGCCAGTCTATGGTGCATATGATGAACTGTGGAGTGCGAAAAAACCTTGCAGACCCTCAAGGCTTGCCTCTGTCAGCCCTGATTTTATGTGGGACTTTGTTTTTCAAATGGGTGCCTCAGAGATGGGACTCTGGGCTGTTCTTTTTCAGGAAATTGATAGGGAAGGTCACCGTATCCTATATAGCAGCTGAAAGTGATTTGCTCATGAACAGAATTACTCTCTCATCAGGAGAGGGGTCCTGGCTTCAAATGGTCTGCAGATGCTCTTAAGTATTACCTCCAAAGTACACTCTTCGTGCTGATTACTGTTTATGCCCCACTGAGATGGCTGAACTTGATGAAGAGCATCAATGCTAGACTTGTGAGTCGGTATCTTGCCCCACAGCCATATGCCTTCATTATCTAGAAAAAAACAGGCAAAGATGACCTTCTGGCTTGCCAAGGGGAGCTGGGAAAACACTGACCCCCAGGAGTGGGATCCAGATTTGAGGTTGTGGTATGCAGTTCACTTGCCCTCCCCTGCCTGAGGGCCAGGGTTATACATTGCCCTCGCCTAAAGCACCACTTGGCTAATTTTCCCACATACCCCAATCAATAGAGGGTGACATAATGGGGCAGCAATGCCTTCTTTGACACAGCAGAATCAGGATGACTGAAGCCCAACTATAGATAGTCATATACCTTCAATATCCCAGACTCTAATAGCACCTTGGTATCATCATCTCCTCTAGCAGTGACTGCTTCAGTTATTTTTCTGTATTTCATCTACTTTGAGGGACACGTGGAATGAGGTAACTAGGCTCCTTAAGTCTCTCACCTTCTTTGGCCTTAAAATCCAGTATTCCATTGTACTCCGTGTAGGCTGGCCGTGCCGGTGGCCAGTCCCGAGGGCGCCTCCTACGGATGGTGAAGGGGAGTTAGCTGGATTGGCGCCCTCTCGGCAACCGACAGAATGTCTCTGTAGGTGGGCACAAAGTCTGGAGCCCCGGCCCCCAGGCGGGGCGGGCAAGAACAGAGTCTGGAGCCCCGGCCCCCAGGCGGGGCAGGCAAGTATAAAGTCTGGTGGTCAGGGACGGGTTAACACTTCCTTTGAGAGGAAACGGGGGAGTTGAGGAGGGAGACGCAGGCCCACCCGCTCCACTGCGTCTCAGCTGAGGACCCTATACAGGGGCAGGGTGGCCTACCCCAGGGTCAGCGGGGCAGCCCCGGAAAAACGCTGCCCCAGGAACACGGCCCAACATCCTGCTCTCCCTGGGCTACTTCCTCCAACCCCTGTCCTGTCCACATGTCCTGGGTACCTATTTCCACAAGGGGTAGCCGTCTTCAGGGTCCCCTTCATAGCAGGCCTGTGGGATCCTGGCGAACCCCTCCGTATCCATGGGCGGCAGGTCAGGATACTCCATTGGTTCGTCTGCCAGGGGCAGCTCCTCCAGGTCCTGGGGCCCATACGGGGCCGGCCTCTCCTCCTCAGCCAAGGGTAGCTCCTCCAGGTTGCCGGGGCCTGAGGCAGGGGGCAGCTCCTCTTCTATGGAGGGCAGCTCCTCTAGGTCACAGGTCTGGAGAGGGGTTAGGCCTTCCGCTTCCCTGCATCCTTGGGTTGGGCCCAAGTGGGGGGGCTGCAATGGGGCCCGATGGCCCTTTAAGTGCCCACCGCAGTCTGCTGCCTCTGGGCTTCCTTCCCAATCACCTGGTCTGGGGAGGCTGGGCGGGCCGTAGCGCCGGGCGACCCTGGAGCCAGGGCCTGGCTGGTGGGCCTGGTCCTGGCTTAGCCTGGCTTGCGCCCTCTGGGGCAGCACATCCTTCCCTCTCTGGAGCTCAGGCCCAACTGAGCTCCCAGCCTGTGTTCTTATACTGTCCCTTCCTGCTCTGGCCACACCCTTCCGCTTCCAGGGCCGAGCCCTTGCTATTCCCTGGCCTGGCCAGTGGGGGCATTCAGGCCGTCCCTCCAGCCCGGACTCGGAGGCAGGCCACAGTGCCTGTCTACACGCCCCACCCGTCAAGTCCAGCTCTGGCCTTTCCGAGCTGGGCCACGTCTCTGTCTCTATTCGTGAGAGGGCATCCGCGTTGGCATGAGCCTTACCTGAACGGTGCTGTACCGTAAATGCGAAGGGTTGTAAAGCCAAATACCACCGCATTACCCTGGCATTGGTGTACTTCATCTGCTGCAGCCAGCGAAGGGAGGCATGGTCCGTGACCATGATGAAGGGGCGACCTAGAAGGTAGTACCGCAAGGCTTCTAAAGCCCATTTTATAGCTAAGGCCTCCTTTTCCAGGGTTGAATACTTTTGCTCCCGGGGAAAGAGCATCCGGCTCAAATACAAGATAGGTTGTTCTTCTCCATTTATATTTTGTGTTAGTACTGCCCCCAAACCTACCGCTGAGGCATCGGTCTGAACCACAAAGGGTTGGTTAAAGTCCGGACTATACAGAATGGGAGCTTGACACAACTGAGTTTGCAGCCACCGAAAATCTTGCTCGCAGGTAGGGGTCCACTGTACCCTGACTGGCTGGTCCTTGGTGAGCAGGTTGGTGAGGGGAGCCGCGACTGTAGAGAAGTCAGGGACAAACCGGCGGTAGTACCCTGCGAGTCCCAGAAACTGCTGCACCTGCTTCTTAGTGGTTGGTCGCGGGTACTCCTGGAGGGCCTGGATCTTTTCAATGAGTGGTCTTAGGGTCCCCCGGCCCAGGGTGTACCCCAAATAGACAGTCTCCTGCCACCCTATACGGCACTTCTTGGGGTTGGTGGTAAGTCCTGCTTCCTTCAGGGTCTGCAGGACTGCGGAGACATGGGCCAGATGGGAATCCCAATCCAGGCTGTATATTACCACATCGTCTATATAAGCCGCTGCGTAGTTGATGTGGGGTCTCAACAGGCGGTCCATCAGGTGCTGAAAGGTCGCGGGGGCCCTGTGGAGTCCAAAGGGCATCCGCACAAAGTGGTAAAGCCCACTCCGGGTGGCGAACGCCATCTTTTCTCCAGACTGGGGATGCAAAGGGATCTGCCAATAGCCTTTGGTCAAATCCAGGTGGTGAAATACTGGGCCTCTCCAAGCCGGTCCAACAGTTCGTCTACACGGGGCATAGGGTAAGCATCAAATTTTGAAATGGCGTTTACGCGCCTAAAATCAATACAAAACCTTTGTGTCCCGTCTGGTTTTGGAACCAGTACAATAGGACTATGCCAGTCACTGGTCGAGGGCTCAACTACTCCCACTTCTAACATAGCCTGGACTTCCTGCTCTACCGTTGCCTGGAGGTGCTGAGGGGTTGATCGGGCCCCCACCCAAACGACGTCTCCCGGGGAAGTTTGAATTTGATGGTACACCAGGGTTGTCCTCCCAGGAATAGTCATGAAGACTTCGGCAAAAGTGGTCAATAGCTGTTGGGCTTCTTCTTGCTGGATTTCCGTGAGCAACTGGCTGACGTGTGGTTCTCCTGGATCACCCACGGGTACCTGGGGTCCCAGTTCAGGATCGGGTGGGTATGGTGTTATCATCAGGCTTTCCCTTTCCCGCCAGGGTTTTAGAAGGTTAATATGGTAAATCTGCCTCTTCTTCTGGCGGTCGGGCTGCCTGACCTCGAAATTCACGGGCCCCGTCTGTCGGATTATTTTGTATGGCCCTGCCACCGCGCCAAGAATTTGGACTCTGAAGACGGCAATAGTACCAGGACTCTATCCCCCGGCTCAAAGGAGCGTGTCCGGGCTCCCTTATTATATGCCCTGGCCTGGGTCTCCTGGGCTGTCCTCATGTTCTCCTGGGCCAATGAGCTCACTCAGTGCAACCGCTCTTGTAGGTCTCGAACGTACTGTAGCAGCTCTTCAGATGGGGAAGGTGCATGCTCCCAGCTTTCCTTCATCAGGTCCAGAACCCCATGGGGCTGCTGGCCATATAGTAATTCAAATGGGGAGAACTGAGTCGAGGTCTGGGGTACCTCCCGGATTGCCATGAGCAAGGGGGGAATTACCTGGTCCCATCTTCGGAGTTCCTCTGGGGAAAACTTCCGGAGCATGCTCTTTAAAGTCTGGTTAAACCGTTCCACCAATCCGTCCGTCCGGGGATGGTAGACCGAGGTTTGGATCTTTCGGATGCCCAGGATGGTGCAGACATCTTTAAATAACCGGGAGGTGAAGTTTGGCCCCTGGTCTGTGAGTAGTTCTCGAGGTAACCCCACTCTAGCAAATACCTTTGCTAGTTCGGCAGCTATGGTCCGAGCGGCCGTGTTTCTGAGCGGTATTGCCTCAGGGAAGCAAGTGGCATAGTTCACCAGTACTAATAGAAAGCGATACCCCCCCCGTGCTTCGCTCCAAAGGTCCAATCAAGTCTGCAGCTACCCTTTTAAAAGGGGTTTCTACTACGGGGAGTGGCACCAAGGGGGCTTTAGGAGTCCCAGCGACTGTGGCTTTCTGACACTCCGGGCAGGAGGCGCAGTAATCTCGGGCCTCCCGATGGACTGCCGGCCAATAGAGTCGGGCCGGCTAGCCCGGAGGCTGACAGCTGGCGGTGGTCCCTTCGGGTGTATCCTGGCAGGGTTGGGACCCAACAATCGTCCTGGGCTCTCGGTGGCCAGAAAATCTTCGAACTGGCTCACTGCCTCACTGAGCTTCCGGGGTCGATGTCTCAGGACCCAGGTCCGCCCTTGACTGGGAAGGATGTGGAGAAACTACTCCATCACGATGATGTCAATTACCTCCTCTTTTGAGCGTTGATCTGGCTGGATCCAGCGGCAGCAGGCCTCTTTCAGTTCCTGGACCAATGCTTTGGGTCGAGTACTTGGTTGGTAGGTTTGCCCTCGAAACCGATGCCGGTATGTCTCCGGGGTAATATCCAGTACATCCAAAATGGCCTCTCAGACCAAGAGGCTCAGGACTACCAGGCCGTGAGAAAGGGAGCGGTAGGCTGCCTGGGAGGCTCCCGTTAGATAGGGCGCCAGCGAGGTGGCCCATTGTTCCTGGGGCCACCCTGTGACCAAGGCCACCCGCTCAAATGTCTTCAAAAATGCCTCTGGATAGTCTTCAGGGCCCATCTTGGTCAGCCGGAGGGGGAGCGGGGTTGGAACTGCGGCCCGGGGTGCTCCGGAAGAGGGACTGACTGCCCCGGCCAGGATGGCCTCCAACTTTTTCCAGCTCTCTTGTTGAAGTTCCTTCTGCTGGGCCCCTAGCTCCTCAACCATCTTTTGCTGGTGTTCCCCCAGAGCCTACAAGAGGCATGGCTGTTGCTGCAGCTGCTCTGTCTGCTGTTGCTGCTGCTGTTCGACCCACCACTGCACGAATTGATCGAGATCCATCTGGGTCGAGCCTTTCTGCCCCTTTAAGTAGGCTATTATCTTACGCCTGCCGGGCTTCCCCTTTTTATTAAGGGAGGGGTGCCTGCACTCTCCACCACGTGTAGGCTGGTTGTGCCAGTGGCCAGTCCCAAGGGCGCCTTCTACGGACGGTGAAGGGGAGTTAGCCAGATTGGCACCCTCTCGGCAACCGACAGAATGTCTCTGTAGGCGTGCACAAAGTCTGGAGCCCCGGCCCCCAGGTGGGGCGGGCAAGTACAAAGTCTGGTGGTCAGGGATGGGTTAAATTCCTTTGCCAGGAAATGGGGGAGTTGAGGAGGGAGACGCAGGCCCACCCGCTCCACTGCGTCTCAGCTGAGGACCCTATACAGGGGCAGGGTGGCCTACCCCAGGGTCAGCGGGGCAGCCCCCGAAACACGCTGCCCCAGGAACACGGCCCAACATCCTGCTCTCCCTGGGCTACTTCCTCCAATCCCTGTCCTGTCCACATGTCCTGGGTACCTATTTCCACAAGGGGTAGCCGTCTTCAGGGTCCCCTTCATAGCAGGCCTGTGGTACCCCGGTGAACCCCTCCGTATCCATGGGTGGCAGGTCAGGATACTCCATCGGTTCGTCTGCCAGGGGCAGCTCCTCCAGGTCCTAGGGCCCACATGGGGCCGGCCTCTCCTCCTCAGCCAAGGGTAGCTCCTCCAGGTTGCCGGGGCCTGAGGCAGGGGGCAGCTCCTCTTCTATGGAGGGCAGCTCCTCTAGGTCGCAGGTCTGGAGAGTGGTTAGGCCTTCCGCTTCCCTGCATCCCTGGGTTGGGCCCAAGTGGGGGGGCTGTATTGGGGCCCGACGGCCCTTTAAGTGCCCACCGCAGTCTGCTGCCTCTGGGCTTCCTTCCCAATCACCTGGTCTGGGGAGGCTGGGCGGGCCGTAGCGCCGGGCGACCCTGGAGCCAGGGCCTGGCTTGCACCCTCTGGGGCGGCACGTCCTTCCTTCTCTGGAGCTCAGGCCCAACCGAGCTCCCAGCCTGTGTTCTTATACTGCCCCTTCCTGCTCTGGCCACGCCTTTCTGCTTCCGGGGCTGAGCCCTTGCTATTCCCTGGCCTGGCCAGCGGGGGCATTCAGGCTGTCCCTCCAGCCCGGACTCGGAGGCAGGCCCCATTGCCTGTCTACACTCCCATTCAGATTTATAGCGGGTATATAACTACAGGAGCCTGCCATGCTGACTACCAGATTCAGCAAAATGTAAACCTCTGGATGTATTAGTATACATAATATCTGTAAATACAAAATATCCCTTTGCTAGCTAGCAGCTAAGGTTGTGTGAGTGTAAATCCCGTCTATTGAAACCCCTAAAAATTGAGTGAACAGTTAAAGCAGGGGTCTCAAACATGCGGCTCCCTAAAGTTATTTCCCATGGCCTGCAATAACGCTATCGCTACCGATATTTGCAATATCGTTGAATGAAAAGGTTTCAGTGGTGTGGCCTTTGGGCTAACATACTAGTCATCATGCGGCCCTCATGGTGATTTGAGTTTGATACCCCTGAGTTAAAGGAAGTTTCTGACATGTACTATAACACTCTTCCTTCACCATTCTGATAGTTTCCACCACTCTGCCACCTGAAATGCTGCCATCGCACAGACAGACACAGAATGTAACCACAGACATCCTGTAGCACACACTGTAGTGCTAATCCTTAATACTGAACTCATCCTTTTTAATTAGAAGCACATAACAGATCATGAACAATGAACAGATGTAAGCAGTATACATATATTCATTTTGCAGAGATTGAAATTAAGGGTATGCTAGTTCTTATTAGTGGGTCAGTTTCTTCTGTAAATAGATATTTTTGGATAACATTCAATAAGAGGTGAAGGAATTAGGCATCTCAGTCTTCTAACAGTTGCGCGAATGATTATTATTATTAATTATGCATAGTGTTACTTGTTAGCTCTGTGTTCTTGGGGAGCCAGGGTATGGTGTGCAACCCCCACACCCACCTCCAGCCTCTGCTTGGACCAGAAACCAAAAACAATAAAAAGGAAGTAGGAGACATACCTAAACCCCTCTGAACAAGGGTGATGGAATTCAGGTGACTCCTCTAGCCTCATTTACATTGAAGATGTGAGCAATTAGCACGCTGAACGGATGGCAGAAAACTTCATTTGCATCAAGGATGGAATGAAAATTAGTATGCTGAATGGGAACCTAGTTCTAGATCAGGAACCACACTGAACTCTGGGATTGGTGAAGCAGGGAAGTACTGCATGATCGGGGATCTCTGCTCCTGAAACTAACAAACCCATCCCTGTACACATCCAGCTCTGTAGTTATCAGACCAGTTCTAGTAAATAGATTTTTATGGATATCCAAAACACTGAATCTGCCTGATTACATTCTGAGCTTCCTTGAAGGAATACCACTTATAGCCAGGAATGATCAGTTCCTATTGTCCACCTAAATAAAACAACTTTGGCATACTCCCGTAAGGCATTATTTAGCCCCTAACAACCCTCATGTCCTGCCTTGAACCATTATTTCCTCCCCACAAAACTCCCTATCTGTGTTCAAAAATTCTGGTCATATGCTTGGATCTGAAAAGCTGCATCAGTTCTCCTGGAACTGCACCTTTTCCTTGCTGATCATGTTGGAGTCTTTGCCTGTCTCTAGTACTCCAGACCTGAAGCTGAACAGTCTGTTTCCTGGGTAACTCTGAGGTGTACTGAGTGGTGGGACACACTCCCCTGCCTCTTCTCTCCTTTTTTCTTAGTCCAAATATAACTCTGTAAACCTGATCTTTGTAATCAGCGTGGGTTAGATTTTCCCAATGCTACAATTGAAACTGAGTAATATTGTGATTGTTTTTCTCTCTGTGTATGGTTATTAATAGCCTAACTGTCTGGGTATTTTTCTTTCATTTTATAATTAGTACTATTGGTATCCTACGTTTTATGTACCTGGAAATCAAGTAACTTTTTAAATCAAGCTGGTTGCCAGACTCTCTCCAAACTTCATTTACTCCTCTGTATTCTTGGCTTGCCTATATTGGTCTACAGTGCTTCTTTTACTTAGCCAAAGTTCCCTGTCATGCCCAAAAATCCTGTAAGATTTGATCATTTAAGCAGATTACTAGTAGAACAATTGTAAAGTGATAGTGAGGATAAATGTGTGAAAGCTGTGGCATATAAGAGCAACAACTGAAATGTGCTGTTTTGACCTATCCTGATTGAGTCCGGGAGCATATAACAGGAGCAGGTGAACAGTGCTGTTTTTTTGACCCAGCCTGCTCAGAGGCAAGCTTGAGTCTAGCACAGTGTGGTGCTAGGGGCAGATAAGGGTTGAAGCAGAGAAGTGCTGTGCAACCCAGCCTGCTGAGTTGAGTGATTTATAAGGGGTCAGTGCCTAGTGCTGATAGAGTCCTCTAGATGCACATTGTTAATTGGAGAATGTGTATATGTGAGTGGTTATTTAAATCTGGGGCTGAAGGAAATTTAAGTCCTGCCAGGGTAGCTCCACTGGGAGGGGACTTGCAGAAGGGAGAAGTGACGTCCATATAGAAACACAAGTGACACTAGCAGTACATTAATAGGACTTCAACTCCCACCTCTCTGCCCTCTGCGCAAGGAAGGTAGCCTTAATAAAGGAACATACTACAAGGTTACGGGTGAGTTTGGTAACGATATTCATTGCCTAAGGTTAAGATTTTATCATGGTTATTTTTAGTAGAAGTCAATGACAGATTACAGGCAGTAAAAAACATTCATGGAAGCCTCTGACCTGTCACTGACTTTTACTAAAAATAAGAATGACAAAATGGGGCTGATGAGAGACTGAGCCCTGTTTCAGAGAGGAGGGTACAGCAGCTGCCACCACAGCAGCTGGCAGCTCCAGGCCCCTCATCCCCATGGCACTTCAGAGCTCCGGGTCAGGACTGGGAAATCTGGGTTTGTGGGGAGCCCCCCTTTCTCCCACCATACTGCAGGATCAAGGGCTTGAAAATGTGGGTGCGACTTGGAGCTCCAGGATCCCCCTGCCACCTCTGGCAGCTTAGAGTTCTGGAGCCAACAGCTGGGAGCTGCTGGATCCCCTTTCATCCTGCACTGGTTGGAAGCTGTATAGGCTGCCGAGGCAGCTGGGAGCTGTCAGGGCCTGCCACCACCTAGAGCTCTGGGTTTCCTGCTGCCCATGGCAGCTTGGAGCTCCTTGCCCCCTGCAATCTGTGATAGCTGGGAGCTCCATGTCCCATATCGCCCATGGCAGCTGGGAGTTCTGGGGCTAGTGGCTGGGACTTATGCGATCCCTGCAGGCTGACAGATATGGAAGGAAAAAAATATCCAATCCAGACAACGTCTTATCTTTAAAATTCCTTTTATTGTTTTAGTGGTAGGTGAGGTGCTGCTGCTATGAGCCAATAATCTCCATGATGAGAATGAGGAATGCAAGGGGGAAAAGGGAAATTACTCTTCTTTTTTCTGATACAGAGAATAAGCTTATACAGAAATTAGTTGAAGAACAATGACAAGCTCACCTAATTGAACCTGGATCTGGCTCACTCTATTCAGGACATGGAACTTAAACTGCCTTAGTGGAACTACTTTGTGATCTCCTCCTGTGAGTGGACAGACTCTGGACATCCATTCTCATCCTCCTGGTTCCTCTGCAGCATTAGACTATAAGTCACTGACTATGAGATACTGCTGTGTCACCGAAGAGAGATGGCAGAGCTAAAAGATAAAGGACTAAAATTATTTGAATATTGTTGAAAGGCATGCATCAATTTATGTCAGTGAGAAACAACACCTCCATCACTAGATCCTCCTCACTTGTGGAGTCCCTCGAGGACCAATTCTCTCTCCAGTCCTTTTAAATATCTGCATGGAGCCATTAGGTGAACAGGTTGGAGGACAGAAACTCAAGGGCCAGCAGTGTGCAAATGACACATAGCTCTATTCACCCTTCATCCCATATGCTGATATCACTACCATCAAGCTGATCCAGCATTTAGACAGGATCAGTTCATAGAACAAGAACAGCTGGCTGAAGCTGAACCTCAGCAAGACAGAGGAGATGCTAGTGGGTAGAGGAAACATTCTGAGGAGTTTGCAGCCATGTTGCAGTCTTTTCTGTTTGCAGAGCCATCCAAATACACAATTCAGTTTAGTTTAGGAGTACCCTCAGACCGCTTACTAATGCTAAACTCTCACATCACAGCACATCTGAGTAATGTTTTCTATCATCTTTGGTTGGCTAGGAAACTGTGCATCATCTTTTTGGACAATCACCTGGCATGAATAATTCACATCTTCATCATCTTTTGGCTGGATTACAACATCACAATATACATGGGCTTGCAGCCTCCAGTGCTTAGGAACTCCAGGTGGTACAGAAGGCTGAAGTACTTCTCCTCAACAATACAGACAACTGGGAGCAAATCTAACCTGTCATCTGCTCTCTACACTGACTGGCTATAGAATTTCAAATCAGTTTCCAGGTCTTGGTCCTTATATTTAAGGTTCCTGATGGCCAGAATCCAGGAGATCTAAAAGATCATCTGAAGCTCCTGAATGAAGACTATGATTCCATGTATGTACTCGGCAGAATGTAACTCTTTACAATAAAGGTAAAATTCACCTGTCTGGAAGGCAGACCTTTCTGTGTACTTCATTCTTTTCCAGAACTAAGGCCTTAACATATCACCATCTTTCAGTCCTAGTGCAAGATACGTTTCACTGACACTGCTCTCTCAAACATAAATACATAGTAGCAGGTATATTTATAAAGCAAACAAAATAAGACAAGACACTCCACTACACATGCTTCCCACGCTAGGTAGAGAATGAGGGAACATATAAGTGACAGATGTTAGTCACTCAACCCACTGTTGAAGGACTTCACATTCCACTGTGATGACTGCAGTCTAAGACCTATGTAGGACAGAATGAAATAGGCACTGTAGTAACCCTTGGGGAGGAAGGGGTTAACACTCTGGTCAGTGAGTCCGAGGACAGCCAATAGGAACAAAGCACAGGTTTTTGAATTGTAACAGCAGCCTAGCCTGGGCCTGTTTGGATGCAGCAGAGCTCCTGGAAGGATCAGGAGGAGGCCAGAGGGGCCTGAGGGAGAATCCAGCAACATCCTTACCAGAGATAAGTTAAGTTTGATAGTGACCAGGCGTGAGTAGAACAGGGAATGTTTATTTAGATGCGGTCAGGGTATTTTCTTTGTTTTTGGCTTGTTTTTTGGATTTCTCTGTGCTGAGCACATGTACCCCGTCCCACTACCCTGTAACTACCTAAGTTAGTTCCCAGAGAAGCAACTCTCTGTGTTTATTATCTGTTCTTTTTGATTAAAGAGTTTACCTTTTAAGTAAGTTCTGGTTCTGTGTCCTGAAAGGCAAGAGGTTTGTGTGCCTGTGCCTTAGACTGCACAGGCAGCTACTAAAGGGAACCCTGTTCCAGTTCCAGCTCATATTGCAGCTGGAGTTCAGTCACTTTCCTGAGAGAGGAATAAAGAGGATTGCAAGTACCTCACAGGGAGGAATTCCCAAGTGCGCCTTCCTGGGTCTCAAGAGGTTTTTTTGCATTTGGGTGGTGGCAGCAATACCACTTCAAGGCCAGGAATTGGAGGCCTTGGAGACTTTTAAGAGCAGGCTTTAAGGCCAGTGGCTTTTCTGGCCTGTTGCAGGCCCCCACCTTCTGCACTCAGAGTGCCAGAGTGGGGAAAAAGCCTTGACAGGCACTTCTTTAAAAACTGATTATTTTAAGTGATGTCTAATCCATCCCTGACACTATTACTCTGGTCACTGATCGCATTGTATTTATCTTCTCTGGTAATAGACTAGCCTTCCTATAGGTAGAGCACATCTCAACAACCAAAGTAAAACAAAATATTAATAATAAAATAAAGAAAAAACGAGAAATGACCCAAATGTTTGCTCAAAATTGAAGTTTGAAAAATGCACCAAACATTTTATAAACTTTTATTTTTTATTTCTTTGATCCCTTGAACTCCCTAGTTCCAGTGCTAGTATTACAAAAAAAAAAAAAAAAAAAAAGCAGGCATAATTTGCCTGCTAAGCAGCACGTAAACAACTTACTTCTGCCAAGAATGAGTAGTGTGATGAGGTGGCATCTGCAACCACATGTATTTCTTAAGTATTAGACACACTATGGCTGGAAGCAGAATTTTCAAAGAATGGCTGTTCCCATGGTTTTCCTAAATTTTTAGGTAAAAAAACAGTCAGTATTACAAATAAATGTAATAGATTATGGAGCCATGCAAATCTAAGGTAAAATATTTGTTGTTTGAAAACAAAATGTTCCCTTAACGTATGGAAGTGGTTAGAGTAAAATACAAAGATAAAACCTCCTTCAGTGAATATTCCTATCAGGCTGACGAAACAGGAGAGATCAGAATGCACAAAGGTGACTTGGATTTGTAATACTTCATGTATTGGGTTTTGGTTTGAAAAATCAAAAGTGCTGTGGGTCTGGTTTTTATTTTATCTGCCTCCCAGAACTGAAAGGGAGAGAGACTGTAAGTTATCTTCTCTCTTTCATACTTCTGTTACCATCACATCTGCTTAGCCAGTTTTCCAACCCATGTCGTTATTGCTAAAATAAACATCAGGGAAATAGCACCTTTCAGGTAGATGATTTGTATGCAATCCATCAGATCTTCAGTTTCAACTTGGATTTAGTGTGGATTTTAGTTAGGGACAAATCATGTAAGATTAAGTGCTTGTAGGGCCTGCTAAAACTTTGCTGAGTTAGCT
The DNA here is from genome assembly GCA_007922195.1 of Podocnemis expansa. Taxonomy (NCBI): domain Eukaryota; kingdom Metazoa; phylum Chordata; order Testudines; family Podocnemididae; genus Podocnemis; species Podocnemis expansa. The sequence continues at coordinate 6,621,271 of ML682013.1, read as the reverse complement.
CTATAGTATTGTGATAAAATTGTTGATAGCATTAAGTGTTATAACCATATCAGTCAAGGGCAGCATGTGCCTCATAAGATAAAATCTTTACCAGATTCTTTGTATTATGTTCAAAGACAGTTATTTTAGAAAAAAGAAAAAAGAAAAAAAAAAAAGCAAGGAGTCTTGTGGCACTTAAAGACTAAGATTTATTTATCACATGAGCTTTTGTGGGAGAATATCCCACTTCGTCAGACTCTTTGAAGAGCTCTTCAAAGCGTCTGATGAAGTGGGATATTCTCCCGCGAAAGTTCATGCAATAAATAAATCTTAGTCTTTAAGTGCCACAAGACTCCTTGCTTTTTTCACTTTACTAGACTAACACAGCTGCCTCTTTGGAACTTGGCTAGTTATTTTAGAGTACATCTGGTAGGATGCTCTTGATTTTTTTTTTTTTTTTTTATCCTCCCAGAAACAGACTGATTGTCTAATGTATCTATTTCTATATGTCCGATCCATTATCTGCATGCGTTCCAATGAAGATATTTTAAATGGATGATGTAGAAATGATCTATGCCGTATTACATGGGGTCAATGAGGAGCTGATTTACAGCCAGACTGTGTCATACATTAGGTAGCTGCTCTTGGGTGGTCCCCTACACGCCCCTGGGAACAAGTGGGAGTAGAAAAGGAATTCTGGGGATTCTCTAAATCTAAATCACTGATTTCTTCCTCTCAGGTCCTTAGTGTGTCTGATGTGGGGCTCAGCCAAAAGGCATTTGTTCCTAAAATGATATAACATGTGCAACGTGTCTGTCATTTTACACGTGGACAACATCAGTCTGAGGAGGTTTGTCTTTTACAGCAATTTTAGCAACTAATTTTGTAAATAGAACAAAGTTCTTTTTCTGTTGCATGAATGTGCAATCTCTGTATGCTTACAATCCAAAGTGTTTGAAAATCTTGGCTGTTTTCCACTTTTAAAGGTTATGTAGCCCAGTAATCTCTACAAATACCAAGCTGCAATAACATGTATTTAAACTTCAAATGTCTTTGGCAGATTGCACCCTGTTTTTATCACATCTTGGAAAATGTAAATGTAGCTTAGGAGGTAACAAAGGGTTTATATGGCAGGCCAGATTCTGCCATCTTTACATATGAAGAGCAGAACTTCCTCTACATGTAAATCCCATTGAAAAAAAATTTGAGCTATTTCCAGAATAAGAGTCTACTCAGAACAAATGAAGGTGGCAGAATCTATCCCTTTATTATCAAAACCCTGTGAAACAGTGGGAGTTTCTCTGGCTCCAGATACTCCTCTGCTTGCAGACAAGAGCTGTTATTTTGTTACAAGTCACTGAATTCAGTGCTGTGTGACAAAAAGCATAGAGATTTTCCAGCATCTAAAACCTCCAAACACAGCAGAAATGCTGATATCAGCCATTCCTTCGCCTCAGTCTCCATGTGAAAATGCAGAAATATATCATTTTGCTGTTAAACTAGGCAATCCTCTCAGTGCCTAGTATAGGCATTGTCTGGAGATGGCCAGATCCTGCCTTTTTGTGTACTTGCAATCCAGACAACACCATGAAGTCACTCATCTAACATGGTGTAAATCAGCATTTGTTCTTGCCCCAAATCTCTGCTCATCTAAATAGCTGTACATCTGGAAAAGCTGGTTAGGAGGACAGGAAAAAACACATTAATATGAATTATTTCCTAACTATCCTGCTCCAGTTCTAATTTCTTTCACATCTGTTCTGCCTGTGCTCTCCTAGTTATATTTATTACTTCATTTAACTCTCTTTTAATCTGCTCTCTTACATTTATCTCAGCACTAACCGTATAACATTCCCCACCTCTCCCTGCAGGGAAAAACCTAGGGCTATGTCTACACCAGAGGATCTTTTAAGTTGACTTAACGAGGTCAACATTAAGTAGACTTAAGGTTGACCTTGTTTAGTTAACTTACAGAGTCCATACTGAAAACTCCTGTTATCTGCCTGCATCCACACTGGCACGTACTAGGTTGATAGAGGAGTGGTGCAGGGAGGGGGCCCGGAGTCCAATTTGGTTGACTTTTAAGGGTTTTCCCCATCTACATTGGCTTAAGTCGACTTAATAAGGTCAACTTAAGCGTTAAGTCGACCTTAAGAGGTTGTGTTATTAAGTTGACTTAATAAAAGCCCGGTGTGGCCACAGCAGTCTGTAAGTCAACTTAACTTTCCTTACATTGATCTAAGGCTTCAGTGTCGACGTACCCTAGGTGAGATAACCAAAGGAAAGAAAAACATGCCACTTTAGTGGGAATTGAGGACATTGAATCCCTTGCAGGACTGTACCCTTATATTTCAAAGAGATGAGTCACCTTGGCTCCACCCAGGAAAATAATTTAATAACAAATTAACATTCAAGCAAGTAATTCATATGATATATCAAGATTTAAAATCATTATTTAATGATTCTTTAACAATTAAGATTGATAGATTATTAAGGGTCTGATTCTGCTCTCCTTACTCCAACTTATACCAAGACTTGTGCCTTTGGATATCAAGTTTGAGTAAGGGGGCAGAATCAGGCCTTTTGGAATTAAATTAAATGTACATTGATGACCAGAATTATGACTGTGTGGTAACTGTAGATAAGTATTGATGATTTAATGATGATCTCTGTATACTGTGTGTATAAGCATCTATGTTATTTTATCCAACACAAACTTCTTTCCATTTGACAAAGACAACTAGCCATGATACTTCTGAAAAATCAGACAGATCATAGTTTTGAGCAGGAGGTGGATTTTGTAGGTGACTTAAGTGAGAAGCAAAATGCTGGGCAGTTGAAAACCATGTTAAAGGAAATGTGCAAAACTTTTGTGAACAAATATTCACCAACTTTACCCAGAAACTATTGATTTGTTTCATTGATTTCAGTGGTCTTTGAGCTTTATTCCTTTCTCTTTTCCTATCCTGTTAAGAACAAACCTTGGCAAAAGAATGAGTCCTGTTCCCTGAGGCAAAAGAAACAAGGAAGCTTGTAGCACTAATAAAGACTAACAAATGTGTTTATCACATGGGAGAGATCCCACTTCATTAGATGCTTGAAAATGGGGAAAAAAAAGAAGTATAGGAAGGAGGGATAAATGCAGTGAAGTAAGTGTAATAACAGAATCAGGCCAGATTACTTCAGCAATCAAACAGGTTGTATTGAATCAAATGAGGGAACAACAGACATAGAGGGTGAGAGAGGTGACAATCACTATTTATAATGAAGAAAAAAGAGCAAGGAATCTTGTGGCACTTAAAGACTAACAGATTTATTTATCACATTAGCTTTCATGGGAGAATATCCCACTTCGTCAGATGCTTTGAAAAGGGAGAACTTACAGAATTGGGTGAAAATAAATGCAGGGGAATGTAAGACATGGGATCAGGTCATACTGCAACAGCAAATCAGAGCATTTGTAAGGATTCAGACTTTAGGAAACAGCACACAGAGGGAAGGTGAAGTCAAATGACCTGTTATAATGTGAAAAGAATCCATAGTCATATCTTACACTCCCCTGCATTTATTTTCATCCAATTCTGTAAGTTCTCCCTCTTCAAAGCATCTGACAAAGTGGGATATTCTCCCATGAAAGCTCATGCAATAAATAAATCTGTTAGTCTTTAAGTGCCACAAGACTCCTTGCTTTTTTTGCTTTACTAGACTAACATGGCTGCCACTTTGGAACTTATTTATAATGAGAAGGCCAAAAGAGATCCCTATTCACACCTGAGTTGATGGTATCAAATTTGCATATGAATTCTAACTCTGAAGTCTCTCTTTGAAGCCTTGCCCTAGAATAAACCTGTTTAAGGATAGCCACAGATAAATCCATCTCAGAGTGGCCTGGGAGATTGAAGTGATCTTTTATAGCTTTTTGAATGTTGCCAGTTCTGATGTCAGATTTGTGTCCATTTATTCTTTTGTGCAGACAGTCCATTTTGTCCAATCTATAAGGTCAAAGGGAATTATTGGTATAGGATGGCATATATCACATTGATGGATGAGAAGATGAATGAGCCTCTGACAGAGTAGATGGTTTGATTAGGTCTCATGCTGGTGTCACTAACATTGATATGTGGGCAAAATTGGCAGTGGGGGTTGTTGCAGGGATATGTGCCTCCTTAGTGTTTATATTGTATGGTCTGAAGTTGCTGGGGAGTATCTGTTTAAGGTTGGAGGGCTGCCTGTATGTGAGGAAAGGTCTGTTTCCCAAGACTTGAGAGAGTGAGGGATCATCTTGAAGTATAGGCTGTAGATCCTTCATAATGTGGTGCAGAGGTTTGACTTGGAGGCTGTAGGTAGTGATCAGTGATGTTCTGTTGTTTTGTCTCTTGGGCTTTTCCTGTAGGAGTTGACTTCTGGACATCCATCTGGTTCTGTCAGTCTGTTTCTTCACTTCCCCAGGTGGTGGGTATTGTATTTTTAAGAATGCTGAATAGAGATCCTGAAGATATCTGTCTGTGTCTGAGGGACTGAAGCAAATGCAGTTACGTTTTAGGGCTTGGCTGTAAACAATGGATCACATGGTGCAGGATCACATGGTGTATCCTGAATGAAAGCTTGAGGGATGTAGGTAGCTGTAGAGGTCAGTCAGTTTCTGGTATAGGGTGGTCACTTTTTATATTATATGTCCATCACTTATTTGTACAGGAGTGCCTAGATAGTGGATCTCCAGTGTGGACTGATCAAGACTGAGTTTGGTTGTAGGATAGAAATTTTTGGAAACTCAGTGGAAATCTTCAAAAACCTCTTTCCATGGGTCCAGATGATGATAAAGATTTCATCAGTGTAGCATAAGTAGAGGAGTAGTACCTGGGGACAAGAACTGAGGAAGCGTTGTTCTAAGTCAGCCACAAAAACCTTGGTATATTGTGGGGCCATGTGAGAATCAATAGCAGTGCCACTGACTTGAAGATATAATCATCTTGAAATCTGAAATGGTTGTAGGTGAGTATAAAGTCACAATGTTCAGCCACTAGATATGCCATGACATTATCTGGGAGAGCGTTTCTAATGGCTTGTAATCCAGCTTTGTGTGGCATGTTGGTGTATTGGGCAGTATGTATATGACAACTGATTCCTTAAAAATTCACTGAGGCATGTGACATTCACTTAAGTGTGTGGAGATATAAACAGAGAGGACCAGAGAACTTTGTGTCCTTCTGTAGCATTATCTGAGAAGCAAAATGCTTGTTTGAGTCTGTCACAGTACTTTTCTGCAGATATTTCTCTGCATGCTCTTGACCTGGCCTTTCTGCTGGGCTTCTAAATTGATAATGTTTGCACTACTAAAATGAAGATTGATCCTCAGTTTCTCAGGCAAGCACATGAAATTACAAGATGGATTTTGTTTTTAAATCTGTCATGTGTACAGATTCTGCAACTGAATAAATATTCCCCACAGAGAAGCAATTTGCCACTTTGCAAGGAATAGTGTTTCTCTCTGCCCCTTCCCCTTCATTTTAAGTATTAGGTATTTATGTCCCTCCCTTCATATGTCCACTCACATCTCAAAAAATATTAATTCAAATTACAGTTTGGACCTGCCATCTGCTGATGTACCAGAATGCCATGCTTTGTGAAAATAAGACTTAAACTGTGTTCAGCTAGGGCCTAATTTCAGAGGTGTTGAGCAGCCATAGCTCCCCATAACAGAACTGTCTCCTTCCTGATCATCCCCTCCAGGCATGAGGTCACTCAGTAGCACACTACCTCTTTCCCCTCTGTATCCTTCAGGGCCTCTTAAGAATTCAATATAGTCTTTCTTATCCAATCACAGCCTTTCTAGGGGAGGAGTCTGCTTTTTTTATTAACACAAAGTTCCAAAGAAAACCAAACAGAAATCCCATCTTCCACTCAGCTTTAAGCTGGGCACAGCCCCTTCCTCCTGAGGTACTATTGTCCTGCCGGTTTCTCTGAGCAGCTAGAGAAGATGCAAGTCCTGACCTTCCTTCTTTGCCTTCTCACAAAAGAAAAACAAAACTTTCAGTGGGGTCCATCCCAAATCCCTTCTTTGGGGACCATAGCAGGAGACCTCCTCTCCCTCCAGCTTCACTCTGCTCTCACTGCAGTTGCTTCCGATGTCCTATAGCACAGGTGCAATCCTTGCCCCCTTAACTGGCCCAACTGAGAGCACCTGCCCTGACACAGGGGTGCCGGACCTAGTTTAATCACAGGGTCAAGTCACCCTGTAACACTCCTATTGATTTAAATCGGTGATCATTTTGTCCAGGTAATTTTTTTTAACAGTATCCAGTCAAGTCCTTTGAAGAATAACTAAATATATATATAGATTCTGACTGCACACTTGTCTTTTGTCTTCTCTGTTCACAGTTTTGCTCTCTTTCCCTTACCCAGAATAACCCCCCACCCCCAAGACCACCATGGAGCAGTGCTTTGCACTCCATAACTGCATTGCAGAGTCTCCTCCTTTGGGGCTACAAGGTTTCATTTCAGTTTAGCCTAGGAATTGACCCATGACCTGTTATAGCAATTCTAATTCACTAACATTTTCCTCTCATGTATGCAGGGCTTAAGTTCTTCATCTCTGACTGTGAAAAGGACAACACTGTAGTGTTGCTAGCCTCCCAAATACGTTGTTACATTCCTCACAAAAAGAACTTTTATAAAAGAGAACATGTGCTTCCAATGTGTTCCACTGTGAGGAATGCAAAAACAGTTAAGCATCAAAAATGACTGTACTTACTTTACAGTGTTTGTTTATCTTCTGTTTATGTTCATTATTTCAACTGTGCTTGGTCATTAAACATAACCCTTAAAATATGTTCTAGCCCTAATTAAATTAGATAATGACACACACTTTGTTGATGACAGTGAAGGCTGACTCACTTGACATTGTTAAATCCATATTAGAATTCATTCAGCATTTGGAACTATTATAGTCATGCTCATTCATTTTCTTATGTATACAGAGCAAATTCTCCTAAATTAATGTGAGTATAAATCACCCTTTTTAATTTTTTTTGAGTGGGAGGGGAGAGAGAAATTTCTCCATGATACATTGTCCAGTTTATTAAATAGATAAAGTGCTCTTTAATCTAGCAAAAAAAGACACAAAATCCAGTTACTGATTTTTGAAGTCAGAATATTTCAAAAGTGAAATAAGATATGTATTTTACAAAATGAGGGTAAATACTGGAAAGGATTACCTTTGGATTACCAAAGGATTCCATTGGAGAGGATTACCAAAGGATGTGATATATTCTCCATCATCTGGTATCTTTCAAAAAAAGACCTACATTTATTTATTTTAAGATGTGCTGTAGTTACTGGATTTGGTGGTGGAATAACTGGATGAAATCTATAGCTTGTCATATGCAAACTAGATAATTTTTTTTGTCCTTTCTGACCTTTCCTATGAATCTAAGGGGGCAGAAGGGGGGAGAGAAAATTGTTCTTGGTGATTTCCCTGCTGGCCTTAGTCTAAACCCTAACACATAGTGTGTTAGACCCAAGGTGAATAAAATGGAACCCCAGGGAGGGAAATTATAAACCAGTTGGCCCAGATGTAATAATTTAATTTCAAGCCTATATTTATGCAAGCAAAATATGTGCAAAAGCTTCAAAAATCAAAACATTTGAATGTGCAGAGACTGAATACAAAACTCTATACAAATACAGTTTAATATATTTTTAAATACCTTGGTAAAAAGGAAGCAAACTCCAAGATTAAATCTGGCATTTCATCCTTACTCCAGCCTGTTGAGAGAGCAGCAGTTTTAGCACACAGCAGCCTACAGTAATGATTGCTCTGGAGCCACACAGTCCTAGTGCAAGTTCTAGGAGGAAGTTGTCTCAATCATACTTCTACTAGCTGAGAAATGAATATGGACATTTGGCTACTGAGGATGCTACTGTTCAGCACAAAGTCAACTGTGCTGGTTAATGGGCTGAGGGATGGACCAATGAGCATGACCCTTCTGAAGAGTCTAGTGCCAACAGCAATACCGGTCTTGAACAACCTTTTCCCCAGGGGCGTTCAAAGACTACCACTGGGACCCATTCCTTTGCAGGCTCACAACAGGGGAGTCTAAATGCTTCACAGCTAATGTGGTCTTTGAGAGGCCTGGGTGGTTTTTTATTTAACTAGGTTTATACTGTTGAAAAGGTACTTGTCATGTACATTTATAAAATGCAAATGGTTGCATCAGTTACTTTTCTGCCAAAATGCTACATGCTCTAAAGTGTTGCACAATCCAGCTCCTGTCTGCTCATTTTCCCTTTCTTTTCAATGCCTTTGGGTTTCTCAGTCTTTTTGCCCCACAAGAGAGAGTTAATTGGTTTTCCTGACTCAGTCATAATTTTACAGCACAGAACCTGAGGCAGAAAGAGCAGAGAGTCCTTGTGATTGTGGACAGAAAGCACAGCAAACATTTGGGGAGAGCTGCTCCCATTAACCTCTCCCTGTGGGGTGTGCAGAGAGGGAAGCACTGCTTTGTGGAGTCAGGGAGATGCTTGCAGGAGTAAGTAAATGCTGTCTAAGTTCCTAAACCATGTTGTGTGAAGTTCCTAAAACAGCACAGCCGGGGAATGTAACTGCCATGTAAAACTCCTAAACTCTGTTTTTGTGGAGCTCCAGGTCAGTGTGGCTTAGGAATCCAAGATGACAGCTGCTGTTTGTGTTTTGCTCCTCATGTCATTACTTGCAATCTGCTCCGCTCATCTGGTATAGTCTAATAATTGCCTCCCGCCACAGCCGCTCCCTTTGTCCCTCTCCTTTCTCTCTGACACTCTGTCTCTCTCCACTGAATAACACTAAAACTGCATAGGAGCAATGTTTGTGACAGACTGACAATTCCCTGTTATATCCTGGATGAACTTCATTGAATTATTAAACTTTTTTGAATTAGCTTAATGCTGTTTGGGGGTCCATTTTATTAAAAATGCAATTGTGTATGTGGTGTTGTGGAATTGCATGTAGTTCCATAGAAAGAGTAAAGAGGAGAAAAGTATGGGGTGACTGGCCACGTTCACTCAGGTAATAACATCTCTAGAGAAACCACTCTTTTGGAGAAGGCCTCAATGACTACTTCAGACAGGATTTTCTGGGGACAAATAGACAAAGAATGGGTTTTGGATAAATAACATTGTTTTAAACAGGCTCAGGGCCTTTTTCCTAATCCAGCAAATGGGCAGGACCCTTGGTCCTCAGAGGGCCCCAATGCTTAGGGCAGGATTGGAAGGACTAAACCAGCCAGAATCCATGTCAGGGTGAGGTTAATTCTGGTAAAGTTATAAGCATGTGTGACAGTTCTTTTATTGTTTTTAATATGTTTTCTCTCTAATGCTTTTTACCTTAAGAATAAAGTAGGCTGACACAGGAAATGCTGTGTGGTATCTTATGACTGATAACAGGGTGGTTGTCAACAGTCTCTGGAGAGAAAGCAAGTAGGTCTTCTTGGGCAACCTATCTGTACTAGGAAATGCACTGAAGCCAGGGGACATTTGCAACCTAGGAATACTTAGTCTGAAGAGAGAGAGATGCATTTCTGCCAAAGAAAGGCACTCGCTGGGGCACAAGTTCTCAAACTTTTTAGCATTGTGACATGGCTAAGAAGGTTTGCAGCTGTGCATGGCACAGCAAGACTCTGTTGGCAACTTGCCAGCCCCATGTTTGTTCTCACCCTGCCATGTCTCTTCTCAACCTGGCTTGCCTGGCTCCCAGTTCCCCTTCCCCCTCTCCCCAACCATACCACACTCACCTGCTGGAGCCAAAGGGGAACTCCACAGCCACTCACACCTGCTCCCTGGTCAGATACTGGGTCATGTGGCGTTTAACATTTCCTGACCTCCAGTGCCTTGGCCTGCCACAGGTTGGAAGATTTAAAAATGCTAAGCCCCTGCCTGGTCCCAGTCCCTGGTTGTCAGTGGGTTTTCAGCAGCAGGTTGCTACCTTGTGATGCACTCATTGCTGTGCCATGATGCACTTTTGTGTCACGACTCAATGGCTATCTCCACACGTACATTGTTATTTTGAAATAAGTTATTTCGAGATAAAGTCCTTATTTCAAAATAAGTTAATTTGAATTAAGGGAAAAGCTCAAAGCGAAATAGCATGTCCAAACACAGGACTTGCTATTTCGCTTTAGGAGAGAGGCACCATGGGAGGTGTGGCAACATGGCCCCCTCCCTGGGCCATGCCCCCTCCCCCCAATATAGGCTAGAGAAGGAGAAGGACAAAAGTGCTATTTCAAAATAATGGTTATTTTGAAATAACACGTCTGAACAGTGTTATTTCAAAATAACCATTTCAAAATAACAGCTGTTTCAGTTTAAAGAAGGTTTAACCTATTTCAAAATGATGGCTTTTATTTCGAAATGATGGAGCCTGTCATTTTGAAATAAGAATACGTCATGTGGACCTAATCTCTTTTATTTCTAAATAACCAGTGTTATTTTGAAATAAAAGAGACGTTTGGACATACCCAATGATTGAGAACCACTGGTATGTGGAACTGTAAATCAAGCGTTGGTGCCCTTCCTAAACCAATGAGGAGAAATGCAGGGCAGTTGCCCTGAGCTGTAATAGTGTTCCCCAGAGATAATGCAAACACAGATCTTGCTTTAATTATCTATTTCCACTTGGTTGGGTGTTTTTTTGAATCACTTAATAAATTGAATGTTGTTGAATGATTTCATAGTCCATCAACACTGCCATATAATTTCTATCACAACAGAAACTATTTGAGAAAAGCATGCATGTACTGCAAAAAACCTTCTATACATACACTGATAAATTAAAAGTTTTAGTGCCCTAGTCACAATTGTATTTTATTCCTCAGCAGCTATATCTAAGAATTTATTCTAAAAGGCTTCTTGTGATAGCTGAAAAGGCAAAGCATGGTGGGATGTTGCCCCAAGCAGTACAGTAGGATTTCTCTGTTGGAACAAACAAGGAATCCTATAGCACTTTTAAAGACTAACAAATGTATTTATCCCATGGGTTTTTATGGGAGAAAATCCCACTTTGTCAGATGCTTCAGGATGAAGAAGAATGGGAGGAACTCAGAGAAGAATGGGAAGAAGTCAGAGAATGGGAGGAAAACAAATGCAGGGAAGTTTAAGTTATGGGCTCTTGTCAGACTTTTACAGCAAATCAAAGCAGCTGTTAAGATTCAATTGCTGGGGAATAGCATAAACAGGGAGGTGAGGTCAGATCACCTACTTTGAATGGTGTCAAATCTGCATATGAATTCCAATTCTGCAGTTTCTCTTTGAAGCTTTGATGTATTATCCATTTGCCTGAGTAAGGCTATTAACAAATCATCCATCAGGAAGTTTGAAGTGTTCCCCTATTTGTTTTTAGTGTTTTTATTTCTGACGTCAGATTTGTGTCCATTTACTCTTTTGCAGAGGCTGTTCCGTTTGTCCAATGTATAAATTTGTTAGTCTTTAAAAGTGCTACATGATTCCTTGTTTGTTTTGCTGAACTAGATTAACATGGCTATCCCTTTGAATCTGTTGGAACAGCAATTGATGGGCCTAGTTTGAATCACTTTTTTATATAGTGTACAACTTTTATTAAATTTTCTAGTAGCTGTGAAGCCAATGTAGAAACTGGAAGCAAAAATGGTAATTCTGAAGTATGTGTTCCTGTCTTCTGGCTTTGGTTCAGACTTTTAATTTCCTTCCATTTCCTATGGGCTAGTCCCTCATTTCTGTCTGCAAATCTGTTTACCCCTGCTTCTGGATTATTGCATTTCCATGACAGTGAGTTCACTCCATCTCCTGTTGAACTCCTTGGCTATGTCTATGCTGGCAATTTAGTTTGAATTAAAGAGGATTAATTCAAACTAAATTAGTCCCTGTCTACACTGGACTTTCATTAAGTTGAATTAAGAAATTTCTTAATTTGACTTAATGAAAGCTTAGTTTGAATTAATAAGAACTGCCTGTTAGTTCAAACTAAGCCTTAATTCAGCTCCTTAGTTCACACTAAAGGATGGTGTAGATGGATTAACCTTTAATTCAACTTTATTAAGTTTGAATTAAGGGCAGTTTGGTCAAATTAACAAAGTGGACTAAGTGGACGTAACTTTAAGTTGACTTAGTCCACTTTGTTAATTCGACTTAATAAGGTTGAGTTTAGTTCAAACTGAAGTTGAACTTATTAGTTCAAATTAAAAAAAAATTAAGCTAACTTTTTCTAGTGTAGACATAGCCCTTGTGCATAACTTCCTACTTTCTTACATTGATTACGTCAGCCATCTTTTCAACACTTACCTAAATCATAGCTTTCAGAATCCAAGATGTAGAAAATGCCACTTCCCATCTTATCACGCATACAAAAAACAACTAGGATTACTCCAATCTCAGACAATTCCACAGGTTCCCCATTTATTGAAAAGACTCAGTTTTGAAATCTTTACCCTCCTTAATTCCAAATCTCTCAAATATTATTATTTTTATCTTTTTGTATTACAGTTGTATTACAGGTGCAGTTGGGATCAAGTTCAGTTGTGCTAGATGCTGTACAGATATAGATCCTGCCTCAGAGATTTAACAGCGGAAACAGAAAAAGGCAAAGGGAGGGGGCAAACAGATACAAGATATAAAAACAGTGATGAGGAGCAGGCTAGTACATATGTTTTATAATTCATAATTGTTCCTGTCTAGCCTAATATTTCTTCTTTTTAAAAAATATTTCCTATTATCTATTTTGAATACATTTTATTTTGTTAATTGCCATTGCCTAATCCTTTTAGTTTAAATTTGATCTCACCTACCCCTTGGATGCTCTCTTTCTCTCTTAACTCTTTTAACACTGACATAATCCCTACTCATTCATCTGCTCTCAGTTGTCATATATTTAAATAGTAAATTCTCTAGAGGCAAGGACCATCTTTTTGTAATAGGGTTGTGTGATTCTTGGTGCGCCACTAGTGGAGAAGTCTGTAAGTACTGTAGCAATCACAATAATAAATACAAAAGTATATCTAGATGTTATTCTTGTCCTTGGGCTGGCAGAGGCAAAGGGTGAAATCCTGGTCATAGTAGGGTGGAACCCATGAAGAAACTCAGGGTGCATAAGTCCAGTTTTTTGTTACCCAATTCCCCCTCCATAATCGACAAAACTCTTGCTGAACACTAGGTATCCAATCTTACCTGGTATCTAAATTTTTCAAATTAAAAGCTAGCACCTAAAGGCTTGTATTCACTATGGCATTCAATGAGCACCACAGTCATCCTTGCAGTGGCATCAACTGAGTGGGTCTGATAAGACACTGTCAGTCTATTGCAGAGTGCTCTTCTGTTGATTATTGGTACCCCATTAGAATAAGAAGTGTCAGCTATGTTGATGGGAGAGTGTCTCCAGTTGATATCATGTAGTGAAGACAGCACATCTACTCAATGTCAGGTACATCAGCATCAGTTAATGTAACTTGTGTACCTTCCATTGATCTGCCATCCAATTAAGACAAGTTCTATGTTTCTGCCTCTGGGTATAGGCATTGCTGCCTGTTTCTAGATGTACAGATACTATCTTCTGCCTAAGAACCGGGGAAAGAAAGGCATTTGGTCACCTAACTCAGTGGTTCTCAACCACTGTGTTGGGACACATTACTGTGTTGCCACAGAGCGGTAAGTGTGTCATGGAGACCTGGGGAAATGGTTGGATTTGGCCTGTGCGGAGTGGCGTGCAATATCCTGCAGGGTCAAAACACTTCACCGAGTGTGTCACAGCCCACAAAAGCTTGAGAAAAACTAACCCAAGTCACTCAAGAGGCCCATTCTGGTAGATGTTTTCATATGTACCCACTGGATCAAGAACTATTCAAAATCTGGCTGGAGAAGATCATGGTGCTAGAGCTGTCCACATTGTAGCTTTTAGCCTATTGGTCAGAGAACTCTCCTGAGATGTGGGGATCCAGATGCAAGGGAAGAAGGATTAGAAATGGTGTCTTACACTTCTCAGTTGATTGTTCTAATCATTGAGCTATGGGATAATCTGATGTGGGAGAGTTGTTCAGTGGCTCCTTTTGAAGCTGTTCCATTGTGGAAAGTAAGGAAAAATGGTTCAAACAGGGAGAGTTGATCCAGGGACTGCTGCCCTCTCTCCCCCCTGCAGCTGGATACCCTGGTCACTGGACTACAGCATCATTGTCTCTCTTTGCTCTCACAGGCCCCCTCTCTTTCCTTGTAATGAAAAAGCCAGGTATCTAACAATTCTTGCAAGAAACGACATAGGTGCTTAAGCTAGGAGAGTTCCCATTGCTTTCTTAGGCAACTCTCCATCTATTACACTGGTTTTACTGTATTGTATTTTTAGGTGCCTATCTCACTGGATTTATTGGATAAAGAGGTTAAATGCCTAACTCAGCCTTTGTGGATCCTATTTTTGTTCCTGTGATTTTCAAGGTGCCTAATGTTAGGAGTCCCCAGAGACAGAAATTGGTGGTTTTTGGTGATGGCTGCAAAAATATATATTTAGTTTGCTTACCTCAAAATAAGTCTGGAAGTAGTGGACCATGGCAGTGACCTCTGCAGCACTGAGAAACTAATGCTCTGCCCATTGGTCCCCCAGTAGTAGGTATTCTATTATCAGGTGCATTCTGCCTGGATAACACATAAGGATGTTTGATACACATTCTTAGGCTCAGATGCTACAAGTATATGTGCTTAACTTTGTTACTGTGAAAAGTTCCATGCATGAGTGTTTGCATGATTGAGATCGTACTTGTTTTCTGCAAAACTCAAGATCATGGCTTATTACTCTCCAACAGAGCACCAAGAGCAGGCAGTAGTTTAGATGTGTCATTATAATTTATCTGTGTATAAATTCCTGCCTCTCTATATTTTTTTTAAAAAATCCATTTAATTCTGTGATCTTTGCAAAAGGCAATGATGAATATTCCTATTAAATGATCAAAAGCATTATGGATAATATTAAGTTCTTCTGTTTTGTAAGGAAAATGCTGTTTTAGATCATCCCTGGCCTCACTTTATGAAAATTCTATATACGGAAGCTTCTGCAGTTCCTCAGACACTATAATTAACTATGTGATTAGAGTGTTCTTTTAGCATCAACACCCTTCAGAATAAATAGCAATCTTGAACACAACTGTGGTTCTTGGATTCTTGTTTTTTGTTTTAAATTACTGCCTTAGATTGTCAATGGAATGGGATATACATGTAGATTAATCACAAGGTCAGATCCTCAGCTTTGGATCCATTCTGTGTAGCTGCCAAAGGTTGGAAGAAAGGTGCCCTTTGCATTCCTCTGACCCTAAGGTTGCTTTGGAGTTAGGACGTCTTCCCACACAGATTAGAGCAACCAGGAG
The DNA here is from genome assembly GCA_007922195.1 of Podocnemis expansa. NCBI lineage: Eukaryota > Metazoa > Chordata > Testudines > Podocnemididae > Podocnemis > Podocnemis expansa. The sequence goes on along the minus strand of ML682013.1, from coordinate 6,605,945 downwards.
ATTGCCCTGACTGCATTAGATTGTAATGGACCCATAGGTCCCTTGTGGAAGTTGAGAATCACTTGTACTTATGGGAACGCACCCATGACCTCGACCCCTATGTCAACAGGCTTGGGGTAAGATTTCTACATGTGTTCCTCCCCTATCTGAGAACTCCTTATGAAATAGAACCAGATTTACTGGGTTTAGGGTTGCTTTCAGCTAATGGAGAGGTAAAAAGTGATTGATGTCTTGGATCAGGGCTGTAACCTTCGGTGTGTCACCTAATAATCACAATATTTGCAGCAAGAATTTTTTTTCAAAAAAGTCATTTGAATGAGTGTACAGTTATCATCAAAATAGCAGATTCTGGGAGGCTTTTATAGAAAAAACTAAGCAGGAAGAGTTTATAAAGCTTGTTTTATGAGTTGTTGTGAACATATTATGATGAGCCATGACGTGTCAATCATCAGGCAGTTAGCAGAAAAGGATGTTCTTTTGTCAGCATAATACAAGGAGAGAACGATACCCTGGTTGAAAGAACTGTACATTATTTTCAGAATAGGAGTATATAATATCTCTCAAATAATGGATGTAGAGTAATATATACACTACAGGTTTAGAATTCTGCAACATGAAGATATGTGCTGAATCTTAGCTAGTTTAAAGTATTAATATTTTCAGGTTTATATGATGTAACATTTCTTTCTGTTGTTCATCAGCTGCTATTTAAGGTCATAGAAAGCTAGCTGACCTGGAGAGAAGGCTACGTGTTTTGGAGGTAAAGTCACATGCAGGTTCAAGAAAAGGATCAGAGCCAAGAAGGTGCTGTCCAGTGCCAACTTGCAAAAGTTGTGTGGAAACCAAAGCAGGGGAAATGCATGTAGGTGTGTCTGTTATTTTGTCTAGATCTTTTTATATCTCATGCTGTTATGGAAAGAGAAATGGTGTTTTAGAATCTTATGCAAAAGCTGTCTTTGTGTCTATTGGCTTTCACTATCACATGCCCCTGAAGAGGTAAACAGTAAACTCTCAAGGCTCTCCAGGTATATTCAAGCTACACGGAAGCCTGATGAGTCACTACTGGTTTCCGGCACTAGACAGTTGGACTGCAGGCTCTTGGCTCTTAGGAGAGGATGCTAGACAAAGAATCTTTACCTAAGAATAAAGACCGCAATCCAGGGGCAGAGCCTTGACTCTTTCCAGAGACTCCAGAGGCTTAAAACACATCATGGTTCAACATGTTCCCCTCATAGCCATCTGGTGGCTGTCCAAGACAGGGGCTCTTGACTACATCTTTGACAGCTTGTAAAACTAATTTTATCTCTTCACCTCCAGAGTTTGAAGAGAAGCCTAAGAATATGATGGTTGCAACTTTACAGAGAAAAATACCAATCTATTCCATAGTATTGTAACACAGTACTATGGACAGTTGGCCCTTTACTTATATATGTGGCACATCTGCAGATAGCCTCAAAAGACTGTGGTTCATCCCTGAAGGAAAGGACCTTGACTCAGAGCAATCTTGAGAGCGAGAGATGTTAGGGCAAGTGCCGTGTCCTTCCTACCCAGAGATAATGAGAGTGGTTTTGAAATCATCAGTGAGTGTGAGCTATCTTTGTCCCCTCTCCAGTAATTATGCTTGATCTGTTTCTAAGCTCATAAATGTGTCATCATCTGGAGAACACTGCCTTCCAACCCAAGAAGAAGGAGGCTGTGAGATCTGACAGGAGGATATAGCTAAGAAAAAAATTACACTTGTTAACAAGAATACATATTTATTAAAAAAACAAAAACAAAACACCTCTTCAAACATTCGGGTATCTTACAGTAACTATACATGGGTGCTGGCCTGCTGAACATAACTCAGCTATCAGGTTTCATCCTCCATCATCACATGCTGCTTTACTGCTCCAGAGCCATGCAGATTTAGGGTACAAAGAAATTCTAGGCAGAACACAGTGGACACTGATCTTCATTTTTGGGGTAGGGAAGGAATTTCCTCCAGGTCAGATCAGTAAATATTTTGCAAGGTTTTCACCATCTTCTGCAGTGTGGCACATACCTTGCTTTCTGTATGTATCTCATCCAGGGCCGACCCAAGGTCTTTTGCCACCCTAGGCCAGCAGGGATTTTGGCGGTGCCCCCCCCCCCCAGCTGCCAGTGGATCAGTACCACTGCCGGGGTCCAGCCATGGGTGGGAAGCAGAGCAGCCCCAGCCCAGCCCTTGTTGCCCCCTAGTTGTTGGTGCCCTAGGTGACCGCCTAGGTCACTTCTATGGAAGGACTGGCCCTGATAGCATCAAATCCAGTACTTGCCATTGCAGAGCCATTGATGCACCTTAGTCCCTCCTATCATCTGTCTGGGGCACATAATAGTTTAGGAGGTCAGTTTAATCCAAGTTACTGGGCTCAGTGTAGGGTAACTGGATGGGGTTTATTGGCATGTGATGTGCAGGTCAGACTGATCTGGTGGCCCTTCTGGCCTTGAGCCATATGATTCTGATGATGTCATCATGAGACTTTCTATGGTTTGGATTCTGAATATTTTGTGGTTTATGACATTAGGTAGTTTGGTCTAGCTCTTTCTTACTTACCTTGTGCTTCTATCCTTCCTCTCAACCCCTCTTTTATATCTACTCGCCATTCCTTAGCTTTCCATCCAGTTACCCTCTGATAGTACAACCCCACCAAAGAAGAGTTATAAAGATATCCCACAAAGAGGAAAACAGAAAATCTGTAGAGCTAATATAAAGTTTTCAGCCCATCTCAGAGTTCATGATGGTTGTGTCTGTTGGTCTATCACTCTGTATATTTCCTATCACAATGATATTTCATTCTCAGATAATCCTTAAATGCTGCCATACAAAATAAATAATACAGATTCAAAGAGCTAGATTCAGAACCAAGTGTGTCAATATGTGAAATTAGATTAGTTTCTGTACCTAAGTAAAAAAACAACAAGCAGTTGTGTGGCACTTTAAGACTAACAGATTTATTTTTTGCATGAGCTTTCGTGGGAGAAGATCCCACTTCCTCAGATGTTTCACTAATAAACTTAAAAGAAAAAAAAAAAGTCTAGGTCAGCCTGAGTCTCCAGAGCTATGTTTACACTCAGAGGCTTTTTGAAGTTGACTTAACAAGGTCAACTTCAGGGTGTGTTTACCCTGGATGCAGTATAGACGTTCTCTGGGCCTGGGCTCAGGACCCGTCTCCGGCCCTGTTCTTTGGCCCTGATTTGGCTCTAGAGCCTTGATCCGGCCCTGATCTGCTTGCTGGTAGCAGCAGGAGCCAGCTTCCAGCACCCTGCTGCCTGCAGCAAGGGGCTTGGATCCAGATCAGGCTTTGCATCACCTGCAGCTTGCAGCAAGCAACTTGAGAATGGATTGGGCTCTGTGCTGCTTGCTGGTGGTAGCAGGAGCTGGCTCCCAGCCATTTGCTGCTTGTGGTAAGGGACTCAGAGCCAGATTGGGCTCTCAAACACCTGCTGGCGGTGGCAGGAGCCAGCTCTGAGCCCCTTGCCACATGCGGCAAGGGCAGGGACTGGATCCAGCTCCCAGCTGCTTGCTGGCAGTGGCTGGGGCTGGTTTGGGTCCGTGGAGTCGATTAGGACCTGGGGCAAGGAAATGGGCAGAGCCCAGGCCTCGGCGCTCACTCTTCCTTTCCCGTAAAGTCAATTTAAAAGCTTAAGTCAACTTTCAGGGCAGGTTTTATTAAGTCAGTTTAGCAAGTGCTTAAGCAAGTGTTTAAGTTGACTTAATACATTCTAAATTTGGCCATGGTTCCTTAGGCCATGGAGTTCCTAAGGCAAGTGAAGTAAACCTAAGGCTCCAGGGTAGACATCAATGTTCCCTGTAAGCTGCGCTGGTGGGCAGGGGCACAGTGGCCCCCCATCACCAGCGCAGGCACCACGTTGGCCGGCGCAGGGCAGGCAGCCATGCCTCTCCCGAGCCGGGAGGAGCCCTGTGTGTCAGTCAGAGTCTCAGCTCGGGCAGCAGCCCAGGCTCATTCAGAGGCTGCCTGCCCAGAGCAGTAAAAATGATGGCCCCTCCCCCCTGCCCTGCTGCAGGTAGCCAGGGAAGGAGCAGAGGGGGAGGGAAATTTAAATCTCTCCCTTTCCTCTGTAGCCGGCTGCTAGTGCAGTGGTGGTGGCATCTTTGGGGCCTTTGTGGGCCCCAGGAGGTGAGCAGCCCTGAGCCTGGGTAAGAGGGGGGACCCTGAAAGATGGCAGGGCTAAGTCGTGGGGCTCCCAGAAGCAGCCATGTAGTGGCCACAGGGACGCAGAGCTCTCTGTGGGGGCAGGGGATGGGAGCTGGGCTGCAGGCAAAGGAGCCAGGCCGGAGCTGGAGGGTACTTAGCTTGAAAGACCCAGGCAGAATTGTACTGAGCCATTTAGCATCTCTATCAAGGGTGAATGCTTTTGCTTTTCACTTGCTAAAAAGCTTGAATATACAAAAGCTCCTAAAAGAAAAGTGATCCTTTAAAATAAGCAAAAACAAGTTGGGTTAATTTCAGATTAATTTTCTTTTCTGTGAGAGATTCCAATGCAATCAGTTTGTCAAGGTGAGGCTTTACAATGTAACTTTGTATAGACTTCAGTGGTGGAAGGAAACAAATCCTAATGATTTGGAAAATTAAATGAAAAACTGAAAGGATAAAAAGTCATTTAAGGCAGAAGGAAAAAATATTGCCAGTGGTGCAATAATTAAAAAAAAAAAAAGACTTTGTATTTCTATTTCCCCCCAAATTTGTTAGAAAAATCATCATTTTCTTTCACAAATCCATATATGCTCTTGCTTCTTGCAGCTTTGATTAGATTTACTTTAACTGTCAAAAATTATTAAACTACCTTTATTATATTCCACTACCAGACACACAAATCTCGATTGTACCTCATTTTGCTTACTTTAGTTCTGAGAGTATTTACACTCCAGGCATACTAATTATAGCCTCCCTTTTATTGTTGAAAATGATTTGGATAAAAAAAAACCCCATAAACTCCAAAACTGAGATGTTAGAGAAACTTTATATTAAAGGAAGATACTCACAATGTTTAAAGTTTCCTGTATGCCTAATCAAATTTTTGCCATTCACTTAGGGGATTGTTGTCCCATATTTAGCTTTTGAGAGGTATGATTGGGCATGATAATGTAACAGACTCTAACCTAGCTTTGTTTGATGCAAATTCTTTAGGCACAAAAGATGGCCCGGGTTACAGAGATGTGATGCTGTGAGAAACTGTCTTGAAACATATTTTCTGCCCTTGCCACCTTTAAAAGTTTTGAATTTCTCAGATTACTTTACTTAAGGCATTGCCCCGAGGGAATCTGGGAAGCAGTTGCTACCTAGTGATTGTGATTTGCAATGCATGGTAATTTAATATGTTTACTGAGGGCAGAATAGGTGTATTTTTAAGGTTGATAGCTAGATATTAAATACAATCCCCTCAACATGTCAGTCTCATGATCAAATCTGAAGCTACCTACTTAACTTCAGTCTACATTTTGGACATTTAGGGCCTGATCCACTTTGAACCCCTTTTACCCCAGTTGGGCAGCATAACAGGGACTTAAATTCCAAAGGGGCAGCCGTGTTAGTCTAGTAAAGCAAAAAAAGCAAGGAGTCTTGTGGCAGTTAAAGACTAACATTTATTTGTCACATGAGCTTTTGTGGGAGAATATCCCACTTCGTCAGACGCTTTGAAGAGGGAGAGTTTACAGAACAGGATGAAAATAAATGCAGGGGAGTGTAAGACATGGGATCAGGTCATACTGCAACAGCAAATCAGACAAGACTTAAGTGAAACCCATTTTAAGACCCTTTTGCACTGCCAGAGTGTTAAAAGAAGCTTCAGTGGAATTAAGACTCTAGTCTTCCGTTTGTGTTTTCTCTTAGTTTATTATACTCCATTCATTTAAAGGGGCTTGATCATTGATTCCAGAAATGTGATGCTAAATTTTAAGCTAAAGGCTGATACACTACAAATGTTCTTAGACATTGTCACTTATACGCTGACATATGATAAATTCACATTCCTGGCCCAGTGAGTTGATGTATATGGTACATTTCAAGCATCTAGTACAGATGTTGAGTGAGGCTTCAGTCTAATGAGTAATATAAAGACACAGTCTTGTAACAGGTTGGAAGTTTCTCATCGAGACATAATAATGCATATCAAATCATACCTAATTGCTCGATTTAAGATTAACCTTGAATCTATATATGTAAAAACAAGGAGTCCGGTGGCACTTAAAGACTAACAGATTTATTTTTTGCATGAGCTTTTGTGGGAGAAAATCCCACTTTGTCTATATATGTATTGTAGAAATCTGACAAAGACAGGCAACAAAACTGAGCGGTGTAGATGATGGTAGGGGCTAGATAGGCAGCAAGTGTCATTGTCTCACATTTGTTTAGTAAATTAATAAAACTACAGTACTTCAATTTAACATTTTTTATTGAAGTTTGAATGAAAAGACATCTATGAATTACTTTTGAATTAAGGCACTTAGGCATGCTGATACTTTCAGCACCAAAAAACTGTTGCCCTGGCCTCATAAATTGCTGCTCAGTAAATACCATAACTTGCTCAGCCGCACCATTAGCTTAGAGGGAACATTGGTAGACATACCCCAGGTGAGTGGCTCCAGCCTTGTAGAACGAAGGGCTGTTAAAGGCAGGGAATTCCTTTTGTTCCAGTCAGGAATAGTATTAGATTGAGATTGATTGAAATCTTGGACCTGCTCTGCAGCCAGCAGGAAGCTAAAAAAATCTCACTTTGGGATTCCTGTGCAATGGTAATTTTGGGACTCAATAGTTCTGGAACTAACTAGGGAAGGTAGCGCCTCACCTTGAGCTCAGGGAGGCTTGAGAAGACTTAGGTGGGATACGAAGTGGCTTAGGCTGCAGCCTGGAGGGAACTTACGCTTAAGTGGAATCCCATTAACGCTGATGCTTTAGTAAGTCCTGTTGAATCTCCTGAAATGAGTTAGGCATTTTGGAGCTTGTGAGATTTAAAGTAGAGTCTGAAGGACACTTGGTCTTGCAGCCTTATGAGTGTTATAATTGTGTGCCATCTCTTTTTGTTGTATTTCTTGGCATGCCTGAAAAACATAAAGCATGCCTGTACATGGGAGAATTAGGTCTTTAACTCTTATGAGGCTGCCGAACAAGTCAACTGGGCACAATTTTATTAGAAATTTGGCTCCTCTTAAAAAAACAATTGCAACCAGAATGAGTATTGTTTACATGGATGGATAAAAATTAATTTCAGAGCTATCTATAAAATTCTGATATAAATTTCTTGAAATAACAACTACCTTTTTATACTTCCATGAAAACTCTGTTAGTATTACTAATCACTAAATCACCTTCTTGGAATATTGTATTTTAGGACCACAAATCATTTAATTTACCAATGTCAACATCTTTTGTTTCAGGATATTCTGTACAAAATCATTCACTTTATATATAGACTTCTACAATCACAGATTTCTTATGCCTATTATCATCTTTGAATAGTAATCAGAAACAAGAAGCTGTGCTATAGATTTGCTGCATGAAAGGTAGAAGCTGGAATTTTCATGACAACAGGAAAGTGTGCTGCATGGTATCATGTGCAAATCCAAAACAGCTGAGTGCTAACAAAAACCCTTTAGATTTTCTTTCTGACTACATAAAAAAGTTCTAAATAATTGGCTACCTAAAAAGAGAACTATGACCTTAGAATTACTTGCCAGTGATTATGATCACTTCCAAAAATCACCAATGATATATTTATTAAGCTTGTTGCAAAGCTACAGACAAGTTTCTGTCATTGGGTCTTACAGTGTCCTGGGGGGTTGCAGTCTCAGAACATCTAGAAGACAAGGGAAGCTGAAGTATTATAGTTTGGGTGCCATATGGGAGAGGGTGAGTTGGTATACACATTGCATGTGGTCTCATCTGTAGAGTCTTAGTTTTCATGCGATGAATGCTTCCACTGCCAAAGAGATCACTGGTGTAATTCCATTGGCATTTCTGTGCGCAGAATTTAGGAGGGACAGCAGTAATGGGCTGAAATTGAGCAAGAATTTATTTAATAGTGGGGTCTGTTAAAGTCACTGAAAAGAAGTGAGAGGAACCTCATCACTTTGGTCATTTAGGACTGGAGAAAATACTAAAGAATATCCACTGATGAATACTCCTGAACTTGCATGGAGATGAAGTGCATAACCTAATGGAGCTTTTTCACAAATTCACATCCTCTGTTTTGGGCAATCCAAAACCTGCTTGAACGAATGGCTACGATTTTGGCTAATACTTTTAAAAAAAATAGCATGTTTCTGCCATTTTATTTTGTACTGTTTGTAGTTTAACAAAACTTATTTTTAAAATGGTTAAAGATCAGTATGTTGATAGAAGTGCTAACATCTCAGAAAACAAAACCAGCTGTTTGTATGTTATGTCTGCACTTGGAGGGTCAATTCAAATTACTGAATTCCAATTAATAATTATTATTACAGAAGTCAGGAGCCTGGCAGGGGATATTTTCCCCTCCAAGGGCTCTCTATGGGCAGTGCACACCCCCCCACAGCGCAGTGGGGGCAGGGGAGAAGGGATTCCCCCATCCCCCACTGTCAGTGCATCTGGGGGAATCCCTTCTCCCCTGCCCTGGCTGTGCTGTCAGCACATGTCTGGGGGAATCCCTTGGACCCATGCTAACAGCGCAGTGGGGGCAGGCGAGAAGGGATCCCAGCGCACAGCAGGAGTCCCCACTGCGGGGAAGGCACCCACTCCTGCGCACGGCTCCTGCCCAGCTGGATGTGAGCAGGGAAGGCACCCCGGTGCCGCAGCTGCATTCCCCCAGCATGTGCATCCAGCAGGAGCACAGCTGCACATGGGGGTGCCTTCTCTGGGCGCAGCCAGCTGGGGAGAAGCTACGCGAGGGGGTGCCTTCCCCACGTGCAGCCAGCAGGGCTAGAGCAGGGGCTGAGCTCCCTGTCCCCAGCCAGGGAACAGGAACCCCATTGCCCCCTAGCCTGATCTAGCTGCGGGGGGGTGGAAGCACCTTTGGGGCTGCTGGCCCAAGGTGCTGAAGGGCTGGTCTTCCTCCCAGGGTGCACAGCACTCTGGGAGGAATGTCAACCCTTGTCAGTTGGAACTCAGTGAGTTTGAATTGATATGGCCACACAGGGTCAATTCGAACTACTGGGTTGGAATTGATCCGGACTTCAAAGTCAGCTTTCATCAATTCTAACTGAGGAGTTCCTCAGTTCGAATTGAGGAAAGTGAGTGTGGCCATGCACTTAATTGAATTTGAATTTTGTCATCAATTCGAACTCAAATCTAAGTGTAGACATACCCATAGACATTGATCGTTAACTACAGCAGCATGTGTTGCAACATTCTTAAATGTATCATCAAGATGATGTAAATGTTTTGTATAAATTGGAAGAAAAATAGCAAATGTCTTGAAAACAGGCTATTGAATCATTGCTAATAGACAGTGGCTTTCAAAATTTTGTTTTCCAGTTCAGCTTTTTCATGTTGACAGTGTATTCTGCTGTGATGCTGGATGATCCCCACTCAGCACTGTCAAAAGACTTCAAACTTACTAAGTAACCTCATACCACAAGTAAAATAAATATTTTACTTACATGGATTAATATGCTGAGAGTTATGTCTAATCATGTGAAGTAAAATCCTACTGTGCCAGAATACAGTCTGTTGGTTCACCCTTGTTAATACATTCAAAATATATAATGATCGACACACTGATGATTGAGTCTGTGCTTGGAGCGAGGCAGTCTCTTTTCAAATAAATTGGAATCCTTTAAAAAAGAATGGGCGTTGTATTGTCTATACCAAAAAAATATATCCTTACGTGGGCTACATTCAAGGCCTATTCAAGTTAATGGGATTCTTTCCATTGATTTCACTGGTCTTTGGACTCGGCCTTAGTCACCAAACTGTTCACTCACAATCATAACTCTGCTGCTGAGGCTCTTCATCTGAGATGGCAGTGTTTTATTTTTATGATGATGGCACTGAGAGGCCTTAACGGAAGGAAAGGCCTTTTTGTGCTATGCATTGGCCAGCTGTGCAAGGCATGAAGTGAAACAGGAGGAGTTAGTCTTTTTCATTAGTTGTGGGAAAGCAAAAAAATACAAACAACTCACCTTTACACTGGAGTCATTTCAATGTTCATGAAGTTACAGAAGCTTTTTCTGGCATGACCTTCACTCTTTTCCAAGGCCATTAATATGGAAACCATAGTAAAAAAGGGAACTTACAGGAAATTTCACTTTAGCTTTTACCTTTTCATTTAGTGTTGATCTGCATGTTAGACAGCAGTTACAGTAGCAAGACCATACATGGTACATTGTGATTATCAGGAAAAAATAAAAGGGGTCCCAAAATTGCCTCTTTATTTTTTTTGTGTGTCCTGTATTAAAAAAAGAGAGAAATTAGAAATTTTTGGTACTCTGATGTGTGAAGAAATAAATAGGTTTGTAACTGTAGCCACTAGAGATAATGAATCCTACTCTTTGCTGTGTAACCTTGACCCATGTCATGTGACTGGGGACACACAAAGAAAACATGGTCTCTTATCAGCACTCTGCTCTGTTGCATGGTTGTTGCGTGGGGCAATCAAGCAAAATGGGCACAAATTGCATATACTGTTCTTTGCAAGTCATGATTTAAATTTGCCACAGGAACTACACACAGATAGTCATCTACTAGTGGTAGAAAAACAAGTGAGGTAAGCAAAGAGGTGAGAGGGACACACATACTCAGCTACACTATTGCCAATTCTCCTAGAAGACATCTAGGAGGTGTAATGGTCTCTCCTGCCCTAGATATAAAGATCAAATTTCAGCAAGTCTGCTGTTTGTGGCCAAAGTGTCCATATAAAGAAAGGGGGTATCCAATTAAGAAAATCTGCCCTAACAGACCCGTAGGCTACATTCACACACAGGGGGTTATTTCGATACAAGTTGTTTTGAAACAACTTGTATCAAAATAACGCCTTATTTCGAAATAAGTTAATTCAAATTAAGAAAATGTTAATTCGAATTAAAGAAAAAAGCTCAAAGTGAAATAGCATGTTTGGACAACAGTTATTTCGAAACGAGTCACCGTTGTTTCAAAACAACATGTTCTGATGGGATTGTTTCAAAACAATAGTTTCAAAGCAATGTTATTTCGTCACCAAATGGGGTTTAAGTTGTTTTGAAACAACGGTACATTGTGTGAACATGGCGTTTCTTATTTCGAAACAACCTCTGTTGTTTCGAAATAAGACTGCCATGTGAACACACCCCTAGAAAATTTGCTTTAATTTATAACATGGGAGATGAATCTTTCACTGAATACAGAAAACTGGGGCAGAGGAGGACAGATGGAAAGAAAGAGGAGAATAGCTGTTGATGAGAGGGATGATGCAAATACGACTGGGAATGGATCAAGGACAGATATGCCCATTTTGTTGCAGATCACTGTTATCCTTTTTCATGGTCTTATTACTGAAGCCATAGGTAACGTTTGTAATAGAGCAATGAATGCAGTAGTGGAAGCAGGTGTTGCTCTCAAGATGGCATTAAAGGGAAATTGGCTGATACAAAGCCCTGAATCTGCCATTCAATAACAGCATTGCTGTGCTGAAGCAAATAAGTGGTCCATAAACACAAAGACAAAGGTGAATAAAATAAAATATTTTATGCTGCTAATGGGCAGCACATTTGCAGTAAGGAAAATATCAATATTTGGGTTGTGCTTGCCTTTGCCCTTCATCTGGCTTTAGCATTTACCTAGTGATACAATCAGGATTATGCATGAAACTGAACAATGAGGACCAGGCTGTTTATAGAATTTATAGCCTATTTTTGCCCTTGAAGAACTGATTATTTATCTGAATATTTCTGGTAGAGTAAGTTGTTGAGCTACAGGACTTTAAACAGACTAGCAGGAAATTGGCCATCAGAATCTACAGTTTACTGGCAATAAACTTTTAGAAAGCTAACAAAACACGTAAGATATCGTTATGGAAAGGAAGCAACCACTGGCAATTCAGTTTTTATTATACACCTAGTTATCCCAAGCTCCTGCTGGCCAATGATCCACAAGTAATGCAATGTTAGCCTTAAAATTGATCCTGGATTTCTGTTGTTAAATTAGACTTTCTTTTAACCAGAGGCGTTAACTGGGATCAAGCAAGTTATAAAGTTTAGTGCTTTGTTAAAAAATAAAAGCGGGGGGGAAGGCAAGGAGGAATAAAATAAAACCAGGTTTATCAGACTGATCTAGTTTCGATCTAGTGCATAGGACTAATATTTAGTTGATTAATCTAATTTTAAAAGCCATTAACATTTTAAAAAATAATATCAAATTGATTCATTGCCTAAAATGAGCTTAAAAAGGATCAGACAGATGCTTGTTATATCTAAAATTGCCTTTTAAAGTTTGTGTCTTGCTATTTTCTGTGGAGTCATGGATGTAGTTTTGTAAACTAAGAGTTAGTGAAGCCCCTCAAAGAAAAATGAGAATTTTCTTATGAAAACTGAAGTTAATGATATGTTTTCTAAACTGATACCTTTTTTTTTATACAAAAAGTATACACTATGTCTAGAATTAGTATTCAGAATTAAAGTTATTGGATTCATAGATCCAAGGCCAGAAGAGAAGTCATGAACATCTAATATGACCTCCTCCTGCACAGCAATTTCACTCAATTATTCTCATATCAAGTTCGTATCTTGGATTTGAGCCACAGTATATTTTGAAGAATCCAAACCTGATTTAAAGACTTCAAGTGACTGAAAATTCTTCACATCTCTTGGCAAATTGTATTGGTCATTAATTTCTCTCACATCTGAAAGAAATTTGCATTCTTTCTATCCTGAACTTATCTAGCCTGAGCTTCCAGCCACTGGATCTTGCACATCACCATGTGCTAGGTTAAAAAACCCTGTACTATCAGAAAAATTCTCAGGTAGGTACTTATAGATCTCGATCCAATCCTTTCTTAAACCTCTTTTGGAACAGTTTAACAGATTATTATTGAATTCCTCATTGTATGGCAGATTTTTGAGAACTTCTTATAGACATAAATGACTAGAAGGGACCTTGATAGGTCATCTTGTTCAGTTCCCTAAACTCAAGGAAGGACTACATAATAACTAGACTGTTCCTGACAGGTGTTTGTCCAACTTCTTTTTAAAGACCTTCAGTAACTGAGGTTCCAGAGCCTTAGTAGACAATTTTTTCCTTATGCTTAACTGTGCTGACAGTTGGGAAATTTTTCCCTAATGTCCCTTTCTGCAATTTAAAGTCCTTTGCTTTTTGCTCCTTCCCCAAGGGTTAACTTGAACAATTTTTTACCCTCCTCCTTGTAACAAACTTTTATGTATTTTAAAACTGTTATCATGTCCCCCCTCAGTCTTCTCATCTTCAGATTAAACAAACCCATTTTTTTCAGTCTTTCCCCATAGATTTTTTTTCTAGACTTTTTGTTGCTTGGACTTTATCCAATTTGTCTACATCTTTCCAGAAGTAATACGGATGAGGCCTTATTCACACGGAGTGAAACAGAAGAATTCTTGAGTCTTGCTTACAACACTCTTGCTAAATTCATCCCTGAATGATGTTCACTTTTTTTGCAACAGTGTTGCACTGTTGACTCATATTCATTTTGTGATCCAGTATAATCACCATATCCCTTCCGCAGTATGTGTTTCTAGGTAAACATTTCCAATTTTGTATATGTGAAACTGAACATTCCTTTCTAACTGGAGTACTTTCATTTGTCCTTAATGATTTTCATTCTGCTTATTTCAAGTCATTTCTCCATTTTGTCAAGATAATTTTGACTTTTAATTCTATCATACAAAGCACTTGAACCATGCCCCACCCAGCTTCACATCATGTACAAACTTTATAAGCATATTCTCTATGCTATTATCTTTCTAAATCATAGATGAAGATATTGAACAAATTGGATTGATTGCTACACTACCTCACTCAATATGCTCCTCCAGTTTTACTGTGAAAAACTGATAACTACTCTCCGGGAATGGTTTTCCAGCTAGTTATGCACCTAACTTATAGTAGCTTAAGCTAGTCTATATTTCTGTAATTGTTTTATGGGACAGTCATGAGAAACAGTATCAAAAGAAACAAGGAGTCCTGTGGCACTGAAAGACTAACAAGTTAAGTTCCCCCATCTTCTAAATGTCTGACGAAGTGGGATTTTCTCCCATGAAAGCTCATGCAATAAATAAATTTGTTAGTTTTTAAGTGCTGAACAAGACTAACACAGCTGCCTCATTGAACTTTAGTACCAAAAGACTTACTGCCAAGGTATACCATAGCTACCACTTCCCCAATCCAGAAGACTTCTTACTCTGTCAGAGAGAGCCTGTAGGTTGATCAGACATGATTTGTCCTTGACAAATCAGTGTTGACTTACTTATCACACTTTATCTTCCAGATATTTGCAAGCTGATTACTTCCTTATTGGCTCTATTATCTTGCCAGGTCTTGAAGCTAAGATGGTTAGTTTGTAATTTTGCAGGTTGTCCTTATTCCCCCTTTCAAATATTGGCATTATATTTGCCTTCTTCTGGTCCTCTGAAATCTCTCCCATTTACTATATGTTTTCAAAGATAATTGTTAATGGTTCAGATATTTCCTCAGTTAGCTCCTTGAGTATTTTAGGATGTATTTCATTAGGCCCTGGCAACTTGAAGACATCTGACTTGTCTAAGTAATATTTAACTTTCTGTTCTTTTCCTAGTTTAGCCTCAGATCTTTCCTCATTTTCACTGATGTTCAGTATGTCAGGCGTCTGATCTACTAGCCTTTTAGTGAAAACTGAAAAAAAAATATTTAGCACTTCTACCATTTCCATATTTTCTGTTATCTTTCTCCCTTGTTGAATAGTGGGCATACACTGTCATTGCTCTTCCTCTTGCTTCCAATGTTTTTGTAGAATGTTTTCTTGTTATTCTTTATGTCTGTAACCAGTTTAGTCTCATTTTGTTCCTTGGCCTTTCTATTTTTATCTCTGTCTCCTGGTGTTTACTTATATTGATCCTTCATAGTTTGACTTAGTTTCTACCAGAAGTGCCTCTGGCCCGAGAAAAGACCCAGGGCTCGGTGCACTGGGACTCAGGGCTCATGCGCTGCCATCACGGGCTGCCTGGCAGCAGACCCAGGGCTTGGGTGCTGGGACTTGGTGCTTGAGCCCCAAAAGCCCTGTGCTAACAATGCCCCTGGTTTCTACTTCTTGTAGGACTTTCTTTTTTTGAGTTTCAGAACATTGAAGATCTCCTGATTAAGATAGGTTGTTTTATTGCCATACTTCCTATTTTTCCTATATAGTGGGATAAATTGCTCTTGTGCCCTTAATACTTTCTCCTGGAAAAACATCTAACTCCTTTCAAACTGTTTTTTCCCTTAATCACAGAATTATAGAATCATAGAGCACGTCTACACTGCATAATTTTTTCAAAATAAGGAGGCTTATTTTGTGTCCAGGAAGGCACTTCACTTTTTTGAAATAAGATGCACGGTATCCCAAAAAAAGGAACTGCTATAGCGGTTCTGTTAAACCTGCTCTTCTGTCAAAATAGTGCTTATTTTAAAAAAGGCTATTTCAAAAAAGCACCATTTTGGACACGGATTAGGGTTTCTTCAAAATAACTATGCTTTCTGTCTGTGTCTGTGTCTGTGACCTTTTCCGGGGACAGACCTTCCTCCCAGGGTTCCTGGAGGAGTAAGAGCCTGCCCTGGCCAATGAAAGGCCAGGATTCACAGCCCTGGCCAGATCTTTCCAGAACTGGCCAGCTTAGCCCACAAAGACAGGCAGGCAGGCATGGCAGCATGAGGAAACAAGAGAAGAAGCAGGGCGCCCTCATGGACACATGAGAAAATCCTGGACCTCCTGGCTGTGTGGGGCCCAGAGGACATATACACCTTGCTCGGAGGCCGGCACAGGAACCACGAGGTGTATGCCAGCATGTCCTGGGACATGGCAGCCAAGGGCCATAACTGGGACACTGAGGTCAGAGCAAAAGTAAAAGAGCTGAAGCAGGCATACCAGTGGGCCAGGGAGGCAAGGGACCCCACCAGTGCCTGCCAGTACTTCCAGGACTTCGACAGCTTCCTTGGCCAGGAGCCCAGCAGGCTCCCTGGAGCTGCCATCAATTCAGGGGAGCCCTCATCCCCTGGGGAGCCAGAGGCACAGAGCAGCCAGGAAGACCCACTGGCCACCGAGGCAGCCTTCCACACTGCAGCCAGCCTGGAGGTGGCCCCTGCTGCTGCGCCAGAGACCCCAGGTTGGAGAAGCAGGAGGCAGCTCCCCGTGAGGAAGAGGAGGAAGGCCCCAGCAAGGGGACATTGGACCTAGGAGCCACAGCACATGCAGGTGAGTTCCCCCTCCCCAGTAGTCTCCCCAGGACTTGGAATTGGGGGTGGGGTGGGTAGGGGAGGTGGGAGGTTACAGAGTGTGCTCAGTAATTGGTATAACACTGTTTCTAGCTGAGAATTGGGGGTGGTTTTAGGGAATTTCCTGCCCCTCCCCCCCAGCAGGTACTTCTGAGTATTGCTGTGGGTGGTGAGAGGCAGTGCAGGGGGAGGCGTAACAAGGACAGGATGGGTTGGAGGGGCATCCAAAGGACCTCCCATGGGGCTGGATGGGCTGGCATCCACGTCCGAGGGGGACATGGACCTGGGGAGACTGGTACCATGTGCAGAGATGCACTGGCAGGTGAGGCGGCATGTCACTAGCAGTGCTGGCACATGGCCTCTGGTGGACAACCAGAGCATAGCGTCTCTCCTCACTGCAACCATGCCCACCCCCCCCACCTGTGGGGGAGAGGACAGCACAGCAGCACATCCCAAGGAGGCTCCGTCCCAAATAGAAGCCTCAGGGGTGGAAAGGGGACAGCAAGTTCTCCTGGGCAGCACAGCCCTACAACTAATCATAGGGTTTTTTTCTTGACCTCTCTCCAGCAGCTGCACCACCCATGCCTGCTGGCCCTTCCAGGGCAACACCTGCCAAACCCTGGAGGAGGAGGGTGCCACACTCGAGGTCTGAGCACTTTGAGGACCTTGTCCGCCTCAGAGACTGTGCCGACTGCCAGAAGAACCTGTAGCTGGAGCAGGTGTTCGAGCACCATAGGGTTGAGGAGGGATTATGGGCAGCGCAGAACAGGCTGCTGGAGGCCATGATGGAGCTCGTCCAGGAGAAAACTTGATGCTTCAGCGCCTGGAGCACCAGCAGTGTTCCCCACACCCTGTGCCCTGCTCCAGCACACCCCCTGACCAGCGCTGGTCCAGGACAGGGTGGCTGCCTGCAGGCCCAGGACTCCACAGCTCCTCGCCAGTAGCTTTGGCCCTGCAGCTGCCCCCTCTTTTTTTAGTGCTGGCTGGGAGAGGAGAGACTAGTAGCTGTGCTGGAATGCCACACTTCCCACACTACACCCCTCCTTGCTCACCCTGCCCCCTTTATTTTCAGCACAGCAAGCCCAATGTGGACTCGCTATTTCGATTACCTGATGTCCTCCTTATTTCAAACTAAGTGTTTCATTTTGATATAGTCTATTTTGAAATAGCCATCAATTTGCTATTTTGATAGAGCTTTTTTTCGAAAAAAGAAAGCAGTGTAGACGTTGCCATAGAATCATAGTGTTGGAAGGTCATGAGGTCATCTAGCCCAATTCCCTGCTAAAAGTAGACCCACTCCCACTAAATTATCCCAGCCAGGTTTTTGTCTAACTGAGCCTTAAATATCTCCAAAGATGGAGATTCCACCACATCCCTAGGCAACCCATTCCAATGCTTCACTACTTTCCTAGTAAAAAAGTTTTTCCTAATATCCAATCTCAACCTCCCCAGCTGCAGCTTGAAACCATTGCTCCTTGTTCTGTCCTGTGTTACTACTGAGAACAGCTGAGTTCTGTCCTCCTTGGAGCATCCCTTCAAGTAGTTGAAGGTTACTATCAAATTCCCCCTCAGTCTTCTCTTCTGCAGGCTAAATAAGCCTAGTTCCTTCAGTCTTTCTTTGTAGGGCTTGTGCTCCAGCCCCTTGATCGCTTTTGTTCCCCTCCACTGGACTCTTTCTAATTTGTCCACATCCTTTTTGTATTGTGGAGCCCAAAACTGGACACAGTATTCCAGATGTGGCCTCACCAGTGCTGAATAGAGGGGAACGATTACATCCCTCAGTCTTCTGGCAACACTTCTACTGATGCAACCCAGTATGCCATTGGCCATTTTAGCAGCAAGAGCACACTGTTGACTCATATTCAGCTTCCCATCCACCATGACCCCCCAGGTCCTTTTCTACAGTGCTGCTACTTAGCTGATTGCCTCCCAGCCTATAGCAGTGCTTGGGGTTTTTCCGTCCCAAGTGCAAGACTTTGCACTTGTCCTTATTGAACCTCATATGATTTCTATTGGCCCACTGTTCTAATTTTTCTAGGTCTCTCTGACTCCTGTCCCTGCCTTCCAGCATGTTTACTGTTCCCCCCAGCTTGGTGTCATCCGCAAACTTACTCAGTGTGCAGTCAATCCCATCGTCCAGATCATTAATGAAAATGTTGAACAGAACTGGCCCCAGGACCAACTCCTGGCGCACACCACTCGTTATTGGTTGCCAACTAGACATGGAGCCATTGATTCCTACTCGCTGAAACTGTTGATCTAGACAGTTCTCTATCCACCTTACAGTCCACATATCCAACCCATACTTCCTTAAGTTGCCGAAGAGAACGCTGGGGGAAACTATATCAAAAGCCTTGCTAAAGTCGAGGTATATCACAACGGCTCTTCCTGCATCCACAATTCCAATCATCTCATCGTAGAAGGTGATGAGGTTGGTCAGGCACAATTTACTCTTGGTGAATCCATGTGACTGTTCCTGATCACTCTATTTTCCTTAAAGTGTTTCAGATTGGATTCTTTGAGAACCTGCTGCATGATTTTTCCAGGGATTGAGGTGAGGCTGTAATTCTCCAGCTCCTCCTTTTTCCCTTTCTTGAAGATAGGCACTATATTTGCTTTTTTCCAGTCCTCCAGCACCTACCCTGGTCACCACGAGTTTTCAAAGAAAATGGCCAGTGGTACCACTATCTCGTTGGCCAAGTCCCTCAGCACCTTCAGATGCAGTTTGTCCGGCCCCATGGACTTGTGCACATCCAGCTTCATTAAGTAGTCCCTAACCTGACCTTCCATCAGCAATAGCCTCTCTTCTTCTCTCCAATGTACCATACCCAGTGTTGCAGGCTGGGAGCTGGCTCTGCCTGTGAAAACTGAAGTAAAAAAACATTGAGCACTTCAGCTTTTTCCTCATCCTCCATCACAAGTATACCGGCCCCATTCAGTAAGGGACCTACATCATCCTTGATCGTCTTCTTGTTATTGACATACTTGTAGAACCCCTTCCTGTTATCCTTCACATTCCTTGCTAGACACAACTCCAATTGTCGTTTTGCCTTTCTGATTTTATCCCTGCAGTCCCGAGCAATATCTTTATACACCTCCTTTGTCATCTGTCCAGGCTTCCACTTCCTGTAAGCTTCCTTTTTATGCTTTAACTCAGCGCAGAGTTCTCTGTTAAGCCATGCTGGCCCCCTCCCACATTTGCTGTTCTTTCTGCTCATGAGAATGGTATCTTCCTGTGCCCTTAGCAGGGTTTCTTTAAAATACAGCCAGCTCTCTTGGATGCCTTTCCCCTTCACATCAGCCTCCCAAGTTCCTCCAAAAACTTCCTGGATTGCCTGTGCACTGCTGTATTGGCCTTCCAGCCGATGTCAGAGTAATTGAAGTCCCCCAAGAGAACCAGGATCTGTGATCTAGAAACTTCTGCCAGTTGTCCATAGAATGTCTCATCCACCTTTTCCTTCTGGTCTGGTGGTCTATAGCAGACACCCACCATGACATCCCCCTTGTTGCCCTCCCCTCTAAACTTAACCCATAAACTTTCAGCTGGCTCATTTCCACTTCCATAATGGAGCTCTGAGCAGTCATAAAGCTCTTTTACATATAGTGCTACTCCTCCCCCTCTCCTTTCCTGCCTGTCCTTCCTGAACAGTTTATACCCATCCACTGCAGAGCTCCAGTTATGCAAGCAATCCCACCACATCTCTGTTATCCCAATTGTATCATAGTTCCTTGTCTGTGCCAGTACTACCAATTCTTCCTGCTTGTTTCCCAGGCTCTATGCATTCGTATAGAGGCACCTAAAATACCAGCCCAATTGCCCTACTTTCCCCTGTCGATTTTTAGTCCTATTGCATCTACCTCCTTGTATTTTCTCCCAGCGCTGTCCTCCTCCACTTGCCTTAGATATTAGGGCTTCATTAGAAAACCTAAGACAATTATTTGATTCCCACCCCTATGTTTGAACTACCCTCTCTTTTATCCCTGGTGTTACAGTCCTGTCACCCCCCAAGTTCCATCCCTTCCTCCAAGTCTCCCACATTGTGACTTAACTGTGGACTTTGGTCTCCTTCCCCTTCAAACCTAGTTTAAAGCCCTCCTCACTAGGTTAGCCAGTCTGTGTCCAAATATGCTCTTCCCCTTCCTGCACAGATGGAGTCCATCTCTGCCTAGCACTCCTTCTTACTGGAACAGCACCCCGTGATTGAGGAGGCCAAAGCCCTCCTGATGACACAACCTTTGCAGCCAGGCGTTCGCCTCCAGGATGCATGCATCTGTCTCTGCTCAGACCCCTACCCTTGACCGGAAGGATCGAGGAGAACACCACCTGTGTGTTGAACTCCTTCACCCATGCTTCCAGAGCCCTGCAATCACCTTTGATCTGCTGAGGATCACCTCTCACAGCATCATTGGTTCCCACATGGATGAGTAGCATGGGGTAGTATTCAGAGGGACGGATGATTCTCGACAATCCCTCCGTAATGTCTCTGATACGGGCACCTGGCAGGCAGCATACCTCCCAAGAGGCCTTATCAGGGTGACAGATGGGTGTTTTTGTCCCCCCAGAAGTGAGTCCCCAATCACCACAACCCTACTTTTCCTCCCGGCTGTGGTGGCTGTGATCCTCCCAGCCTCGGGGGTGCATGGTGTCTCCTCTTCCACCTCATCCATCGTCTCTAGTGCTGTGTAACAGTTCTTCACAACGGAGGGTGGGATGTGAGCCGGGGTGGAGTACTGTCGGCTGCCAGAGGTAAATAGCTGCCAGTGTCTTCCCTCTACCATAGACATCCCATCCTTCTCCAGTGGTGTGGCAGTAATCTTTGGCACCTGGATAGTATCCTCCTCCTTGCATGTCTCTTCATGGATGCTATCAAGGAACTTTTCCAGGGCATGGATAGTCCTGAGCCTAGGCATCTCCTCCGGTAACTCTCCCACCTGCCTCCTGAGAGGTTCCACCAGAAAGCACCTATCACATTGATTCATCTCCCCAGCCTGATTGTCTATGACTGGGAAATGCAGGCTACAGTCCCTGCAAGTCCACACCAGGATCTGGGGAGAGATATCCATGCTCAGGATGTCTGTCTGGCTACGGGCACAGGTGGAGGAGATAGAAGGGGTGCTGGCACAAGCAGTGCAGCTCCTCTTCATCGTCGTGGCCTCCCCAAACTCCCTCTCAAACTCCCCTGTTTTCAGTCCCCCGGTCGCTCAGCCACTGGCTTTTAAGGTCTTCTCTGCCTAGGTCAGCCTTTGCCCCTTGTTAAACTCACAAGGGAGGGATGATCACAAGACTGATTGAAGCTGTTGATCAAAGGTGAGCAGGGAACAATGGTACAAACAGCCCCCAGACAATCACAGTCCCAATTCCCACAGTAACTGACAACTAACAGAAATCATCTGTAGGGAAAGACACAAACATGCAGTTAGCAATTCACTCACCCAAGCTTCACTCTTTCCCTTGCTTTTTCAGCTAGGGGATCGCCTTTGTCTTCTTCTCAGGGCTTCACCAACTCCTTCCTTCTCAAACGCTCCTGTTTTCCGTCCTCCTGTTCGTAAGCTTCCCAGGAGATTTTACATCCCAACTCCATGAGTTTGCTAAATTTTGCCTTTTGAAATCTGTTATCTTTGTTTTGCTGTTTTCCCTCCTGCCATTCCTTAGAATCATGAACTTTATAATTTCAGGATTACTGTCATCCCAGCTGATTTCCACTTTCAAATTTTCAATCAGTTTCTTTCTGTTTATCAAGTCCAGAACAGCATGTCCTCTAGTTGCTTTCTCTGCTTTCTGAAATAAAAAAGTATGTCACCAATGCATTCCAAGAACTTGTTGGATAATCTGTGCCTGCCTGTATTATTCTCCCAACAGATGTCTTGGTAGTTAAAGTCCCCCATCACCACCAAATCCTGTGCTTGGAAAGGTTTTTAGCTGTTTAACCTCTTCAGCCTTGTTAGGTGGTCTGTTGTAGCTCCATACCACAAAATCACCATTTTTTTTTTTTACTGCTTCAGTCCTTTTAGAGAGACTTTCCACATATCTCTCTCTTATTTCCATTTCATATACAAGTCAACATCTTCTCCCTTTTTTCTCTGCCTGTCCCTCCCGAGCAAACTGTACACTCCTATATCAGTATTTCTGTCATGTTTATTATCCCACCTCGTTTCTGTGATGCTATGTTGCAGATATGTTTATTTACTAGTATTTCTTGTTGTTCTTATTTATTCCCCATATCTTTTTCATTAGTATACAGACAGGGCCGTCCTTAGCGTAGGGCAACCAGGGCAGCCGCCCAGGTCCCTGCACTTGGGGGGGAGGGGGAGCCCGTGGGGCCGCACCGCTACTCTTCCCACCATGCTGGGGACCGGGCAAGCTGGCCAAAAGGGCAGCCCAGTTCAGCACTGCTGGTCTGGTCACTCCCCCTGCCCGGCCATGTGCGCTGCTCTGGATTCTGTGCCAGAGCAGTGGGGAAGGGGTGGGAGGCTGCATGGAGCTCATATCACTGCCCCCTGCCCCGTCACACAGCCTCCCGCCCCATTTCTGCTGCTCCATCACAGAGCAGCATGCGTGGTGGGGGGAGCAGGCTGGCAGCCCTGAACTGGGACGCTGTTTTGGCCGCTCCCCTGGTCCCTGGCATGGGACAGCTGGTGCAGGGGCCTATGCCTCCCCTGGGCCAACCAGCCCTGCCCCTTAGTTCCAAAGGGTGTGTGGGTGGGCCCTGAAGACGGCGATTTGCCTGGGGCCCCGCACCTCCCCCAGGAACGGTCCTATATACTTACATCTATGATACTGATTTGTTTTTCCCCCTTTGTTCTCTTTTATCTCTCCTTTGTCTTTCTGTAACAGCTAATGCTCCCCATAGATTCTGACTTCTCACAAGTCTCCATGGCTATGTCTACACTTACAAAATTAATTCAAAATAGTTGTTTTGAAATGACTACTTCAATTTTCATTCAAAGTAATTATTTCAAATTAGCACTCTCTTTAATTTATTATTTTGAACTAGAAGTCCAGGGAAGACTCTCTTATTTGAAATAAGGTAGGAGTTATTATTTCAAAGTAGAGAGTCTTCATTAGACTCTCTAATTTGAAATAGGGGAAGGCAGGCAAAAGAATAGGGCTGTTATTTTGAAATAAGCCTATGCCGTGGCTTAGAATGGCTTATTTCAAAATAATAATTTTGATTTAAGTGCTATTTTGAAATAAAGCAGGTGTTATTATTTTGAAATAGCACTTTGCTATTTTGAAATAAAGAAACACTTAATTCAAAATAACAAAATAAATGCATGGACAGGAAAAAAGTTGTTTCAAAATAAGCTTCCTTATTTCAAAACAACTTTTAAGTGTAGACATACTCATGTTTTTGACCTACCTGTGGACTTTTGTCTCCTGTGCTCATCAAACATAGTTTAAAGCCTGCCTCAGTAGAGTAGCCATCTATACCCAAACATACTCTTGCCCTTCGTAAGTAGGTGATGGACCCCATATCCATTCAGTAGTCCTTCTAACTAGAACCACATCCTGTGGTCAAGGAAGCTGAAAACAGCCTATAGTACTACCTATACAGCCTTGCAGTCACCGCTAGGATGCATCTGTCTTTGCCTGACCCTTACCTTTGAAGGAATCATTCTTACAGTTCTTTTTTAAGCTCTTCCTAATTTGTCATCATCCTGTTTGAAATGGGGTTACCAGAAGGGAATGCAGTATTCCAGTATTCTTTATTCATGCCTGTGTGACCATCTATTTGTTTGCATTAAAATGCATGCTGTTCAAATGAGTCCAGCTTACAAAGCAATTCAGATCACCCTGTATGACTGACTACTTCTTATCATCATCACTCCAAGATTTTTACCTTATCTCAAATTGTATTATCAATAATTTAAAAGTTTCTTCTAGGTCATTGATAAAGGTACTGCATCAAATTGGGGAAACGATAGATTTCCATGAAACCCCTTTGAAACATGATCTTCGGATGATGATCCCTTCTTTACAGTCATTTATATAACATTTATCAGTTAGCCAATTGTTATCAACTTAATATATGCTATATTGATTTTGTATACTGATAATTTTGAGATCAGAATGATCTAGTTAATATGTAGTATACAGATCCAAATTTTAAAATAATAATAATAATAATAATTAATAATAAAAAAAACCCTAAGAAAAATTAGAAAGACAAGAATTTTAACATGGTAACATTTTAAAAGCAAACATAAAAGTAGGAGAATTCACAGTCAAGGTCACCTGAAAACCCTTAGCACTTCCTCCATAATAGCAGAACTCTGAGACTGCTTGAGCTATCTGTAAATATAAATGTTTTGAGATTTATACATTTAAGGTTCCATACATAACAAAAGTTCATCTCATCAACATCCACATTACAGTATTTAATATTAACCGTACATTAGTTGAACAACCTTTTTATGGTCATTTATAGTCTGTGTACAATTAATACCAGAATGCCCATTTGCCATTTTACCTTACAGAAAGCTGCTGTGGTGGTCTGGGGACCTGTCTATATACAATTTATCACTCATTTGAGATTTTGAATTCTCTGCATTTCAGTATTTATGATTATCTGTGCTGCATTCTTATCTCATAATCTAAGGAATAGGAGAGTGACACTTGAATGTCTGTCTTTGCTTGAGACAGCTGTTAAGAGCTATCAACAATGAACACGTTATGCCCAGACAGAACCCTGGGAGGACTGAAGCCTAGGAAAACCAGCTCTTGCTAAAAGTCTAGAAGAGAAAGATTGTAAAATCCCAGGATGAAAAAGAAAAAAAAAGAGATACTGAGGTGTTGGTACAGCCCTTTAAAAACACAAAAGCTGAGTAGTTAAGGAGGGATTCACAGAAGGGCTAACCTTAAGGGTCAGGTTTCTGAAGCAAGAAGGGACCTTGTTGACTCCTGGACAAGCTGAAGCTGAGCGGACGATGACTGTGAAGCTTAGCTAGAAAGCCTCTGTGTGCCAGAGGAGAAGTGATGTGTAGGAGACAAGTGCAAAAGGAAGGATCCTGGGCTCATTTGTTGCTCAGATCTCAAAGAACACTTAGCAAGGTGATGAGGAAATGGAGGCAGGGAATGGTGTGAGACATTAACTGCTTTGCCTGGATCTGAATATCTCTTTTGCTGTCTAAAGTAAAGAATGGTTGGTTTTAGAAATACTTATGCAAAGTCTGAAAGTTCCAAAGAGTAGCCATGTTAGTCTAGTTCAGCAAAAGAAAGAAGTCCTGTGGCACTTTTAAAGATTAACAAATTTACTTAACACATGACTTTTCATGGGAGATGCTTCAAGAGTCTAACATAGTGGGATTTTCTTCTGTGAAATGTCATGTGATAAATAAATTTGTTAGACTTTTAAAGTGCCACAGGACTCCTTGGTTGTTATGCAAAGTCTGTACCTATTTGCTTCAGCTATGTACATGAAAGGATAGTGTGTAAACTAGAATATCCACAACCTTTTAGTTCTGGGAAAGGCTGTGATTAAGCTACTGTAGTATTTTGTGGGTTCTGTGCTGGTCCTGGGAACTTACAATAGCTGGACTGAGAGGTCCAACTTCCATAAAGGGGATCTCAGACAGAGAGTCTTTGCCCAGGAAATATGCCAGAAGGGTCAAAGAAAGAGACAATGCTAAAGGCTGCTGAGACAAAAGGAGACTTAAAAGTGCCTGGCTTTTGTGTGTAAGAACTTTACTGAGCAGTCCAGTAAATGTTCAGCAAGGGGAGCTGGAGCAGTGATGTGAAAGAGGCATTCAGTGAATTTATTAATTGCCATTTCAATCTGAATCAAAGTCCCTACATAACTTTGCAAAACCAAAACAAATTATAAATGGAAAAGTAACTGGATTTCATTAGATAGAACTGGTTTACAAGTCACATACACAGAATGGCATGCCAGTGAGCTTGGCTTAATGTGCAAAGCTAACATGAGCCAGAAGCAAATACTAACACAGAGGAGCAATATATTTGGTCCATATGGGGACCATGTGCACATTTTTGTGCAGAGTTTGTTCCATACAGTGATAACCAGCCATAAGATAACTTTCAGTTTCCACGGGAGTACACAAAATGTTAACAAAGGGAACAGCATGTATCATATATTAATTGGCACCAGACAAACTCATTATTCTGTGAACAATGTTGTACGTCAACAGGGAGCCACCTGCGTTGTATTTACATATGGAACAACTGGGTTTCTCTCTTTTTGCCCTGATGGATCCTTGACAAAATAGCAAATTATCCCTAGTACAATCACTTTGACTACAAATCCTAGTGAACAAACCAGGCAGGAAAGGTTCATGACTTTGATCCCATAATTATTACCAGGTGGTCAAATAACTGTAATTCAAATATAGTATGAAAATATATAAGTTTAATCACTTATTTATACATATGCCTTCTGAATGGCCAAAATGAACTAGTCCACAAGGTGTTTTGAATATTTTTCTCTTTAGAATGATCTGCCCTGCCTCATAACATCAGACACAAATATGATGTGACTCAATGGTCTTGCTTTCAGTACAGCTGCATTTGCTTGCACTTGATGGATAATGGTAGGATTAGGACAATTTCTTTGCTTCTTGTAAATGTGAGCTTAGCTGGACAGGTTTGGGTATTCAGAAGAGATCTGTCCTTATATCTGACCAGCTTACAAATTGGTGGTTTTTCACTCTTTCCCTAATTGTTGACAGTGTTGTCCAAAAACATTGGGGGGAAAAAAAATGATAGGCATGATTCTGTAAAATGGGAGTAATTGACAGCTAGTAATGAAAGGGACTTCCATGAAAGGCAGAAAATAAGTGAAAAAACAACAAGGAGTTGTGTGGCATTTTAAGACTAACAGATTTATTTTTTGCATGAGCTTTCGTGGGAGAAGATCCCACTTCCTCAGATGCTTCGAAGATGGGTGAACTTACAGAAAGGAATGAAACTAAATGCAAGGGGGTGTAAAACATAGGATCAGGTCATAAAGTAACAGCAAATCAGAGCAGTTTACAGGCTCAAACCATGGGAAGCCTGAAGTCAAAGTACCCTTTGTAATGGGAAAAGAATGTTAGGAAGAATGTTAGCACAAAATGGAGTGCTTCAATCAAACTTGATTAACTTATGATATCCTAATAGATTCAAAATTAGAGACAATGAATTTGACCATGCCTATAAAAAAGAATGCTCTTGGCATGCAATCACTAGTTCCGGTTTTGGCTCCATTTGAAATTTGTGCAAATATGTGATGGAAATCATGTAGTAATATGTCTTGGTGCATAAACTTGCCATAAAAGAAACACTTCTGAACTTTTGCTGAACTCTAAAATCCACTGAGATAATTTAATTCAGTAACCCTATTGTTACTCATTAGTTATCCACCTTAGCCTTACAAATGTCTATTTAATAAAGAGAGTAATTTAAAAGGGTTAACACAGTATATTTACGGTTGTTTCCAAAGTAGTTGGGCAAATCAGCCTGTAAGAAACAATGTTTTGTTCACAGTTCAGTTCACTGATTAAATGTATTCTTTGAGAAGTGATAGACTCAAAGTGAGAGAGCACAAGATTAGAACAGCATTTCTGTACATTTCCTCGTGTGTGTGTGTGTGTGTGTGTGTGTGTGTGTGTGTGTGTGACCTTTTTTACAGTTTTCATAAAAGAAATTAGATAGACAAATAATATTACAAGGGAAATGTTAGACTACTGCAGAGCACACATAAACCCAGCATTTACTTTAATGAACAGATAATTTGTGTCTGTAGGTTGGCTTCCCCTGTTGCATTTTGAATGCTATGCAATACACTTAGCTCTCTGACTATGGGGCTAGTATTTCAGGCATTCAGAAAGACTCCAGAGGGGGCCATTTAGTGGTGACTGACATGGTGTAATGTATCAAAATACATAGTAAGAGAAAGAAGTGAAAATTGTTTAGCTTGAAAGGAGATAGCCTAACATCTTGGCTCAGCTATGAGGTGCTAATACAAAGCTATAGAGTTGACTGCATGGTCTTGCTGCTTTAACAGACTGGATCCAAGACAAGAGGTGGAATTTCATGTTTCTCTTGGACAGTCACATATATATTTTTAGTGATGCTCTATGTATATAATGATATATTGTATCCCCAGCCTGAATGTCTATGAACACAGTACAAAAACTCTGTATCTTAAAACCAAAATTCCTTGTTAAATTTATGTAATGAATTGGCTACTATGTATAACATTAGTTATAGACAAGTATAAGGTGTTAATGCAAAACAAAGCTTTGAAAACATTAAGATCGTTTGTAGACTCTTGCTCAGATGGAATGAATTACAGATGAGGGTCCTTGGCTGGTCTCAGTGGCTGCTTTTGATGCTCTTAATGCTCCATCTGAAAATAGCTTCTTATTGGGAAAGGTTTTACCCTAATATTTTTGTTAATGCATTGTAAGGGCTAATCTTTTAAAAACTTAGGTGCCTTACAGTTAACTTCCTAAATCAAATTCTTCTGCTCTTTGGCTACTCTTTGTGCAAATGGAAGTGGGTAAAGCTTGGGATCAAAAATGCTGTCATGTGAGTGGCTGGCTAATTAGAGGGAGGTCTTGTATTCCAGTTAAGAAAGAAATAAAAGTTGTCTGCGTAAAGAAACCCCCAGTTTTTCATCTTTAATGCTGCTAAACTTCTGAACCAAACGCACCCAAAATCTTAGTTAAAAATGAACTAGGCATCTGCGATGGAGTAGGAATGGCAGAATTCTACCCCTGCTCTCGAGTTCAGAGAGCAACAGCAGAGCTCATTTCTGGCCACTGCTGTCTCCTCAGTGCTATAGTAGTTTCTGTAAAATTTGTATTCCCATTTCTGTGTAGGTTTTGGCTAGTATATCCTCTCCCCTACATCCATATATCTGGTTGATCATATAGACTGAGTCATTCTGTAATACAGAAGGGAAATTCCCCTACACAACCTCTCAGCAGCCTTTCTCTGTGGCCTTTTCCAAGCCAAAGGATTTGAACATTTGTCCAGTTTCTCCTATGTATTTGTTACAAAGTGATGTTTGGTTTGCAAAGCATCTTGACTAGAATTTGGAATTGTTGGGCATTCCAAGAGAGCTCCAGATTATGGTCAGTGTTTTTCTTCCTTATTTAAGTGATACAAGATGAGTGAGGTAATATCTTTTATTGAACAAACTTCTGCTGAGGAGAGACAAGCTTTCAAGCATACATGGCTGCTCCTTTGGTCTAGGAAAAGTACTGCCTGTGTCAGGGCAAAATAAAGGTGGAACAGCTCATCTGGCATAAGTAATAAACATATATTGTAGGGGTCCATTCAAAGTAAAGTGGGTCCTTAGCACTTCTGTGGTCATATGACTCTTCGCTGTCTAATATTCTGGGATTGATATCACTACAACTACATTTCTTACTTAAAGTAAACTTAAAAAGATGATGGAGTGGAAGGATAGAAAATGATCCTACATTGAATGTTTTAATTTTCCTTTGTCACAGTATGTCCATTGTTTCATATAAACTCCAATTAAATTGAACTTGGTTAATCTAATTGCAATATTCTGAACTTCACTCCACTCTGCAACCCCAGAAAATTACAGAAGAATGTAAAATGTTAATAATTATATATGGTTTCTTAAGTTAATGTTAACATGAGTGGCCAATATTGAGAAGTTATTAATGATGCACAGAGGGCAACTTGGTATCAACCATACTGTGGGTTTTAAAGTTTAATTACTTTAGTGCCAGTTGTATTAGGGGAAGGCCATACACATGACAGTGTTGCTACTAGAATAGGGCTGATGGAAACTTTTCCATTCACTTTTTTGGAGGAAGATTAGGCTTTTGGTGAAACAGAGTTTTTATTTTTATTTTTTTAATTTTTGGGGAGGAGTGAAAATTTGCTGCTTTTCAGTGGAAAAATTTCAACTTTTTGTCAAATGTTTAGCCTGAAACTTCTTTTAGATTTTTCAAATGAAAATCTAAATATTGTGTTCCGATAGCTACATAATAGTGCCATGTAACAAATTCAAGATGAGTTCAAGAGCTTGGTTATTCTGTGCATGTTTATTAACTATTTCTTTCTGTATATTTGTATGGTTTCTTCTATAGGCATAGCCTGCATGAAGTCCCAAATAGATATCACCATATGCATTACAAATTATATATAGTGTGGTTCCCAAATTATGAGGAATGGTCAAACATTATATGTAAATTAAAGGATTATGAATACTGTGTTAAAGAATGATGGAGGGCTTTGAGTGGGATAGCATGGACACCAGTGACTGACTAAATCAGTATTGATATTGGGGAGTGGGCAGTTGAGAGAGAAGCTTAGTCTGATCTTTTCAAATATTCTATGCATGGTTTTGTTTTTAATTAAAATCAACTAATAAATTAATTTTTATCAAATTCTATTAATATTTGTATGCAAGGTAAATATCTGAACTAACGTCTTGTGTTTGTTGATTGAACAACAGACTGTGCTGAGTAATCAGAAGCAGGAATCTATGATTTTATGCTTCTTTTCCCTAATGCCAAAAGATCTGATGGTATCTAAGATACAGGAATACCTTGCTTTCCTTCCTGATTATGGGGAATAAAGAGAGAGGAATGTTGCCAGCCCACTTTCCCTTCCATGAGAAAGAAAGAAAAAGTAATTTGCTGCTTGTCACCTGACTTCTAAGAGAAGGGAAAGAGAAAGATCATCAGCAACTTCCCTTATTTGATTTCTTGGGGGGGGGGGGAGGGATGATATCTTTCCAAAGAAATGACCCATCAATCTCAAAACAAATCTGTTAAAGTTTCCAAGAGTTTAGATTGTTTTTTCTCTTATGATTATATCTTTGCTGTGTCTTTTGTTACTTATACATACAACATATGTAATATGAAGGCAGCACATAAGCCAGATAACCATATTTACTCACAATATACAAAGCTTACCTACATTTATATACTGCTGCTCTGGCAGAATTCTGCTGGCTTCTGGAAAGCAAAAGACAGAGAGGCAACTAGGAAGCTCACAGACTATTTAAAATGATACCACCCAATTCCGGTGCACTCCATTTTCTGCTTGGCACTAGAAGCTGAGAACAGAAATGCTCAAACCTAGAGAACTGTCTCTTGTGATATTTCTAGTCCAAATAGGATATGAGCAATGTTACCTCTAAGCTGCGCAGGTGCACAGCTGTGCAGCCTGCCACAGCGCCCCCGCGCAGGGAAGGCTGCCGGCCATGCAGGGCCGGCATCCAGAGGCCCTGCTCAGAGCTCCTGTGGAGCAGGGAGCTGTTAAAACTCCCGCCCAGAGAAGCTCTAATGGAGCATGCCCAGAATGTCTGAGCATGCTCTGTTAGTGCTTCTCTGGCCTCAGGAGCTGTGGCAGGGCCATGCTGCTCCAGCGGCAGGGTAGGATTGCAGGGAGGGGTGTGCGCACCAGGATCGGGCCCGCAGGGGGCATGCCAAGATTGGGCCTGCGGGGGGGGTGCACCAGGATCGGGCCTGTACGGGGGCTGGGGAGCCCCGTACAGCGAGCAACATGAGTTGCTCGGCTGCCGGAGGCTCTTAGAGGGAACATTGGATATGAGAATACTCGTCTGTTTTTCAGCAGATTTTTTGGCAAAACTCTGCAGATCCCCATAGTTTGAATAAGCACCCAGGTATTTGATTGATTCTCATAAGTGGGCACCCCAACTTTTTGAAGTTTAAGTTTTAAGGGTTGAGATTTATTCCAGGTCAGAAAGTGAATGGAACTGGAGAAAAAGAATCAGGTTTCAAGAGCCCCCTGGTGCGGTGTACAGCAGGTGTTCAGAAAGAAAGCCAGGACATTGACTGCTAGATGACAAACTCTAGGTTCTTAGCATGTAATAATGGTTGGTATGTATGCTTAATAAAGATCTCTTGCCTACTAGTATGACTGTCTGCTTCATCACTTATTGCTAATGAAACATGATGGCAGCAATCTTTCATTAGGAAGCCTACAGTGCAGTCACTAGCACTGTGAACCATGGCTTGTACTGGGTTTGTTTAGTCTGGAGAAGAGCAGACAAAGGGAAGATAATAGACTTTGAGTATGTAAAATGTTGTTGTAAAGAGGAGTAGATAAATTATTTTCCTTAATCCATGATGACAGGGCAAGAAATAACACGCTTAAATAGCAGAGAGGGAGGTTTAGGTTAGACATTAGGATAAACTTCCTAACTGTCAGGGTAGTTAAGCACTGGAATAAATTACTTAGGGAGGTTGTGGAATTTCCATCACTGGAGATTTTTAAGAACAGACTAGAAAAATACTTGTCAGTGATAATAGTTTGTCTTGCTTTTCTGCAGGGGACTGGACTAGATGACCTGCTGAGGTCCTTCTTAGACATATAGTTCTATGATCTTGTGTTTCCTGCAGGATCTGAGAAATCTGGATGTTGCAAGAAGGAATCCAGACCAGGCATAGATCTGGTGAAAGGGGAATTTGAGCTGTACATAATGGGGGAGAAGGACAGGAGTTAAAGTATAATTTGGTGGGCCTTGGAACCAGTGTTCCCTCTAAGAGCCTCCGGCAGCTGAGCAACTCATGTTGTTCTCTGTGTGGGTCCCCCCACCACCCGCATGGGCCCGATCCTGTCACGCGCCCCCCCTCGGGCTCCAGCCTGCCCAGCCCCTCCCCACAATCCTACCCTGCTGCTGGAGTGGCATGGCCCAGCCACAGCTCCTGGGGCCAGAGAAGCACTAATGGAGCATGCTCAGACATTCTGAGCATGCACTGTTAGAGCTTCTCTGGGCAGGAGTTTTAATAGCTCCCTGCTCCACAGGAGCTCTGAGCAGGGCCTCTGGCTGCCGGCCCTGCGTGGCTGGCAGCCTTCCCTGTGTGGAGGGGCTATGGCAGGCTGCGTGGCTGCACGCCTGCGCAGCTTAGAGGGAACATTGCCTGGAACCCTCCTAATTGGGTGGGCCCCCTTCCTGCATTTGTGGGCCTCCCCTGCATGTCTGGGCTCCCCTCCCACATGTCTGGGCCCCCTTCAAGCACCCCAGCTACTGCCCCCAAATCTATTCCCCTGTTCCCAAAATCCACCCCTGCCCCCAATACCCAACCCCAAAATCCATCCCCAGCCCCCAATACCCACTCTACTGTCCCCAGAATCTACCCCCAGCCTCTAATACCTGCCCCCCAAATCCACCCACAGCCCCCACTATGAACTCCCCAATTGCCCCCCCCCCCAGCATGAGCCAGGCCTCCCCAGTACTTACCAGTGGTGGCAGGGCCTGGGTTGGAGTGGTGGTGTGGCTGGGGAGGAGGCAGTAGGCCCCCAGTCAGGCCTGCTGCATGGCCTGGGATTGGCTGGGAAGGGGAGTGGGGGCAGGCCCCAGATTGGGTCATGCCTGGAAGAGGAGGGGTTTGGGGTGGGGTTTGATCCATGGGTGCAGCCCTTCCAAGCAACACCCCTTCCCCCTGCCTGCTGGAATTCAGGGGAATGGCATCTGACACCTGCTATTTTTAGGGGCCCAGGGTATGGGCCCCTAAACATAGAAAATGAAACCGGAATGTGTGTTCCAGGTCCTGCTATTTTTTAGTGGTCGGCCCCAGAACACCGTGTTCTGGCACCATTTTCTATTTTTAAGGGGCCTGGAACACTGAGCCCCTAAAAATAGTGGGCCATCAAATGGCGTTTCGGGCCATTCTGGCTAACTTTAACCCTTGGAGAAGGAGGAAGTCAGAGAAGTTAGGCTTTTTATTTTGCCTTATTGTAGAGCAGTGCAGTAGATGCTTTCTGAAGTTCACAGAGCTGGGAGCTCTAGTCTAGAGAGCTATTGTCATCCAAAAGGAGACCATGTTATCTCTAGTACTTACGTCATGCAAACTTAGTCCATAGTAAAGACCTGACTTTGACTGGCCTAAATTCTAGCCTTCCTCTCCTATTGATGTTTTGTGAGATTGGAAATTAATTAATTAATTGATTCAATTTGTTCATGAAATGGGAAAGATGTAAAATGATTGCAACTGAGAGAAAGAGTTTGTATTGTTAGGGTTCAATTATGGATGAAATGTCATCTGTCCAGGCTCAGTTAGGTTTATTAGTTGAAGATAAATCAGCACGGTACAGAAAGGGTAATATATCACCAACCAGTCTGGCTGACAGTTCTTGCAGTGATCCAGTCTGTCCCAAAATTATGTGCTCAGTTGTGATTATATTTATAGTAACTTTGTTTACAAAAAAAGAAGGTTGAACAAATTCCCTGGGATTATCTCCCATTTAGGCACCAGTTCAAACCATTTTTTTTTCTTATTTTTGCATAGAGTTTCCTGAAAGGCAGCAAAATGTAGAGACAGCTTGCACTAAGCTGTAGTTTGGTACTGAGGTCATGTTGGTTAACCATAAACAAAATCATCCATTGTATCCTGTACTTTCAGTATGTCACTACACCTAATATATTACAACACTTCACATCCTCCCTCTATTCCACAACTTAACAAAGTAAAAAGCATTGATGAGCATAACATGAAAACCATTTATAGTTATACAAAAACATATATGACAGTCTGTATAATATTGATATTGTATATAACATTGATATTGTATATTATACTGGTTAATACTGTATTACCAAACACCTTTCTCTTATCACTCGTTAACATGTTTTGCCACTCTTGGTGGCATATGGTATAAATCTTCTGCAAGCTCCAACATACATATTCATTTCTGACAGATCCTACGGGGCTTTCTGCTACAGAGATTATAAACATCTAATTTCAGTGTAGTCCAAAGTCATACACTTTGGCATGAATGTAAAGAATTCTAAATATAATATACTAACAAATTGCTTATGTTAGTTTCAGAAACACCTCATTCTACCAGATCTGTAGTTACAACAATAAATAAATTTACAGTTTTATTAGTAAATTTTCTTGTAAGAGTTGATTTTGCAATCTTTTACTGCAATTCCATTCTTCATATGCAAACTGCCATTGCAACATTAGCCTATAGCTTTTTCAAATGGTATTTTCCCCTTCACCTCTGACTTAGCCACAAAGTGGCTTTGGAATTCTGGTCCAGATTAGTCAACAGGCTTCAGGAGGAATTCAGTGTGGAGTAGCATGAAGTCTGAGGAATGAGAGCTTAGCACAGGCTATCAGGAATCAAATTCTATAGCCTCAGGGGGTAACACAGGTCACTCACCATATTCAGTGAATATCCATTTCCTACATCTTTGCTTGCATTCTGCTTTGCTTAGTGCTAATGGAATGCTGCATATCACATTGTTCCTGCTCACTAGAAATGAAATATGATGTTTCTTAATGATTTTTTTTAATGATACCATGCTCAGTGATATAAGTGATTGGGGTTACATGGACTGACTTCTCTGAAGAAAAGGGGTGAAATTCCATTGTTGATGTATGGTAGCTATGGAGCTAAGTAGACTTTTTTGTGTGCTGCACTTTAAAATGTAAAAATTTGGCCTGTGTTCAGAGAAACAGTAAGCATTTTGCTATTCAAGTGTCTGTAGTCTGTACAAAAGAAATACTACCTACGATGGTGTGTTTACTTTGGTTCATTTGAAAAGTATTACAGCATTAAATGATCTAAATAGTTCATGTCTCTCACATGATATATTGCCATAGCTGTTGTCAGCATGGGCACATGGATTTCCCTTGTTAGAAAAGATAGGGGGAAGCTATGAAGGTATTCTTTCTACAGCTCTCCTACCAAGTGGAGATGGCTGCAATAAGGCCAGGTGCACTATCTAGGAATTCCTTTCCAACAGTATAATAGAATTGCCTTGAGCCCAGACCCAGTCTCCTGGTAAATTGCACACTACTACTGGGGCATCTCCAAAAGGGAATACTTCCTCCTTCACAGGAACAGAGTTGGAGTATAGAAAGAAGACTTTTTAATAAATAGAAGGAAGTAATTCAGCACTAGTTTGGGAAATCAATGCAAGCAGGATTCATAAGCATCAATACCATGAGCAAGACCACCACCACTGAGAATGATAGGCTGTATGCTTTGCCTTTCTCTTATTTCCCTACACTCTCACTCACAGTTGCTGTCCTTGATCATTGATGATTTAGAGCTCTGAGTGCATCTGAATGAGTGCAGGGAGGTTGCTAGTGGTGTTCCTCAGGGATTGGTCTTGGTGCCAGTCTTATTTAACCTTTTTATTACTGATCTTGGCACAAAAAATGGGAATGTGGTAATAACTTTTGCAGATGACACGAAGTTGGAGGGTGTTGCCAATACAGAGAAGGATCAGGATATCATACAAGAAAACCTGGATGACCTTGTAAACTGAAATAAAAGGACTAGGATGAAATTTAATAATGGAAAGTGCAAGGTCATGTATTTAGGAATTAATAATAAGAATTTTTGCTATAAGCTGGGGAAGTTGGATGTGACAGAGGAGGAGAAGGACCTGGGTGTAATGGTTGATCACAGGATGACTATGAGCTGCAAATGCGGTGTGGCCTTAAAAAAGACTAATGCAGTCCTTGGATGCATCAGATGAGGTATTTCCAATGGACAGAGGGAGGTGTTAGTGCAGTTATAGAAGGCACTAATGAGACCTCATCTGGAACAGTATGTGCAGTTCTGGTCCCCCATGTTTGAGAAAGATGAATTCAACCTGGAACAGGTGCAAAGAAGGGCTATTAGGATTATCGATGGAATAGAAAGTGTGCCTTATAAGAGGAGACTCAAAGAACTTGGCTTGTTTATCCTACCCAAAAGATGGCTGGGGGTTGATATGCTTGCTAATATAAATATATCAGAGAGATACATACTGGGGAAGGAGAGGAATTATTTGAGTGCCAGTGTGGATACAAGAACAAATAGATTAAAACTGGCCATCAGAAAGTTTAAACTTGAAATTAGATTCAGGTTTCTAACCATTAGAAAAGTGAAGTTCTGGAATAGCCTTCCAAGGGGAGATGTGGAAGCAAAAGCTTAGCTGGCTTCAAAACTGAACTTGATAAATTTGTGGAGGGTATGGTATGGTGGGACAATCTAGTTTAGCAAGTAGCTGATATTTGACTATTGATGGTAGATGTGCCAAATGCCTAAGATGGGACATTTGATGGAGCGGCTTCTGAGTTACTACAGAGAATTCTTTTTTGAGTGTCTGGCTGGTGAGTCTTGCCCACATGCTCAGGGTTTAACTGATCACTGTATTCGGGGTCAGGAAGGAATTTTCCCCCGGGGCAGGTTAGCAAAGGATCCATGGCAGGGGAGGGGAGTTCCCCTTCCTGTGTTGCATGGGGCACAGCTCACTTGCTGGTAGATTCTCTGTACTTTGAAATTATTAAACCATGATTTGAGGACCTTATTAGCTCAGTCTTGGGCTAGGGGTCTATTACTGGAATGGTTAGGTGAATTTCTGTGGCCTGCATTGTGCCTGAGCTCAGACTAGATGATCATAATTGCCCCTTCTGATCTTAGAGACTGTGAGTCTCAGTTCATCTCCCACCATGGTGGAAGCTGGGGGGCATGGGGCAGGGAGGAGAAGGTATCTTGTTTTGCTTGCCAGCCATCAGTGCTCTGCTAGGTGACCTGGGGGTCACCCTTCCTGCCTCTGTGTTAGCTGCTTTGCTGGCTGCTCATGCTCGATTGCTCATTATTCCAGCTGCTCGGCTAGCCAGCTTCTCTCCTCCTAACATCACCTCTGCAGGTCAGTCTCTCAGGTTATGTCTACACTTAAAACAGAATTCAGATTGATTGTCATCACTTTGAATTTTATTAAGTTCATGGACATACCCCACTTTCATCAGTTCGAACCGAAGCACTCCTCAGTTTGAATTGATGAAAGCTGACTTTGAATTTGTCAAACCTCCTTTTGACATCGAAGTCCCAGTCAGTTTGAACTGTGTGGCCATGTCAATTTGAACTCACCATGAGTTCGAATTGACATGGGCTGACCTTCCTCCCAGGGTGCATGGCACCCTGGAAGAAAGAACAGCCCTTTGGCACCCGGGGCCAGCAGCCCCAGAGGTGCCTCCCCCCACAGCCAAATCCAGGTGGGGGGTGGAATGGGGTTCCTGTCCCCTGGCTGGCTTGCTGAGGGGAAGGCACCCCCCCCCCGGGCGTGGCTCCTGTGGGGCTGGCCGTGTGGGGGGAAAGCAACCCCTGTGTGCGGTTTCTCTCCGGGCAGCTGCATGCAGGGAAAGCACCCCCACTCGTGGCTCCTGTGGGGCTGGCCACGTGGAGGGGAAGCTGCTGGGGGAGAAGCTGCACACAGGGATGCTTTCCCCGCATGCAGCTAGCAGGGATGGAGCCGTGCCACCAGCATGGCTCCAGCCCTGCCAGCAAGTCAGAGGGGGCTCCAGCCCTGGAGAGGGCGATTCCGTTCCCCGCAGGGGCGGCCCTTCTGGGAGGGGCAGGGGGAATCCCTCCCTCCCCCCTGCTAGAGTTGGGCAGGGGATGCTTTTCCCTGTGCCGGGCTCAGAGTGCTGGAGCCTGGCAGGGGATTGGCTGTGGCAGTGGCTGTTTTCATGGCCATCTTGCCCTACTTCCCATGGTGCCCCCCTCAATTCGAATGGGCAAACCCAGTCCATAGACATGCCAATTCCAACTGGATTTTCTTGTCTAGCTATGTCAATTCAAATTGACTCAAATCGAACTAATAATTATTAGTTCGAACTGACTAATTCAAATTCAGTAATTTGAACTGACATGGTAAGTGTAGACATAGCCTCAGAATTCTACCAGATCTCAGTGACTGTCAGTTTGTGGTGGAGAAACGTCAGCAAGCAAGAGCACTCACTGTCCTGAGGAGAGATGAACAGCTCTAGCAGACATATAACAAAACATAAGACTCCTAATGCAATTTTAATAAGTACTATCTTTGAACAGTGGGAGGGGGCGGGGATGTTAAACCATGCCTGGGGCTGTTATGCAGTGACCACATTTCCAGGAAGGAATACCTGTCTCCACTCCCATCAACCTTCATAGGGCTCTGGCATTGAAGCTCCTGGTTTACCTAATTCTGCTCAGAGGAGATGGACTCTTCCATAGCAAAAGGCTAAGCATAGTTCTGCTGCCCTTTGTTCATACAACAAGAGGGACAACGTATAATTACCTCTGCAATTAATGCTAACATGATCTGTGACTCAACACCGCCTAAAATGATCATTGGGCAAAGTAGTCCCATTATGCTGAGCACTTAGGCAGGCAGATGCGCTCATGCAAATTCAGTCTGTCCTGAAGCCTTTTGCTGCCTGACCTTCCAGCAAGCTCAGCAAAGGAGTTCATTCAGACCTTGCTTAACATCTGTTGAGAGAGACTCAGGAACTTGCTGCCACCTTTGATCCAAAATAGTCTAGATATGGTTACTTTCCACACATGCAGGACAAGACACTCATTCAGTAGGACAAACAAAGAGGCTAGTGGCACTTTTAAAGACTAACGTATTTATTTATCACATGACTGCTCAGTAGGGTTTCTGGAAAAGGCTGAAGATATGGTTTCTAGATGTTGTAGGGGTAGGTAGCTAAGTAAGTTCCTGTGGATCTATATGAATATTGCAGCTATTTTAATTTAATTGTATTAATTTTATAAATAATTCTGTTAGAGCATGTGGAGGCTTGGATAGGCACATCTATCTATCTATCTGAAACAAAAAGCCGTTAAAATAATTAAGTATATTTTATTTTTCTGGAGAAACAGAAAGGGAATTTATTTTTTATTCTCTGTCTCTGTCCTTACTCAGGGCAGTACATAGTACAGAGATCTCTTTAAAAAACCCTCACACTGACACACTGCATACGACTGATCTATCAATTACTGCCTATTAAAGATTTTTCAGGACTTCTGTTCTAGTAGGATCAAAATAATGCGACACTGCTTGATATTACAAATCTAAAGTAATTTGAAGGCTGATTTGTTGATCATTAGGTATTATGGTGAACTTCACAGAGCTAAGGAGAAACACTGTTGTTATCAGTCAGAGACAAACATTGCTCAGCGCTTATATGAGGCTTTAGAGAAGTAAAAAAAAAGAGGTTTGCTTTTTATCCTTTTTGGGTGTGAAACAAAAAATATATTTTAGATAATGTTCATCAGATAAAAGGCATCCTGTTGGTTAGTGTCTTTGTATATAAGCAGGTGAACACCTGGTTCTGCTTAAAAGGTGCTAAACAAAAGCTCATCTGTGGACTCAGCATATTCTAATATATGATATGTGTCCAATTGTTACATTTTAAAAGGATCATCAGTAAAAACAGGTAGAATTGGCAGTTGCTCATAAAAACATAGCTATTATTGCTTCTGCCCTTGAAGTAGAACATAATATGCAGCCATGACATGAGTAATGGTGTACATCCATAATGTGATGTGTCAGCTTAAAAACTTAAGGCAGTTTTTCTAACGGTTCCCTTAATGAACTCTCATTATCTAAAGAATATTTTGTTTTCAAAAGAGGCTCCTAGGTAAGGAAAAGTGGCAGATAAATTTTAATGGATGGAGAATCCAATGGGGCTAGACTTAATTACATAGTTCTCTGATTTAGTGAATTCTTGGCATGTCAGAAAATAGGGACATAGATTAGCTATGTTCTCTTGTCCTTGTATGTTATTTTTCATCATGAGTCAGGGCCTGCTGCTGTCCTGCCCAGTTTTCTGATGGACTGATGAGTCAGCTAGGCTGTCCTGTGGATTACCGTGCCTCACTGGCTGAGGAAGCTAGCAGTGTCCTTAAGCCCAGCAGAAGCTCACTGGCTGTTATAAGGCACATGCCTGTTGATTCTCTGCTTCCCTCTGCTTGCCTCACTCCAAGCCCTACTGCTGCTTTTCTTCAGACTGGAGTCTCTGCTCTGCATCCAGCCTTCTTCCAGTTCTGTCCCAGCCTTTCTATTGTCTCTGAATCATCCCTGATCCTATCTTCTCAACTCCAGTTCTGACCCTTGGGACTCTTGAACCACATAACTCTCTTAGTTCCAACATACTCAGTTCACACAATTTCTTTGATTCAATGGCTACTTTCAAGAAATTTACATAACATATGTATCTAATAAATTACTTTTCTGGTGTCTTGAACTCAGTGTGAACGATTTAAAACTGCAGCCCAGGATAACAGTTTAACACAGCACTATAGCCTTGGCATTTAAATATATCTTTTTGTTGTGTTATTACTTTATATAACACCAAACAGGGGGTGGGGGAAGACAGGAAGGAATTTGGATGGAGAAAACCATTAACCCAAAAGAACAGATCATCTTTCCTTATATCCCACTTCCTTCCTCGGGAGAGAGGGTGTGTGTGTGTGTGTGTGGGTGGGTGGGTGGGTGGGTGATTCCGGTTGCTGAATGGATTCTTTCTTTCCCTTTTTGGAAGTGAGATAATATGGTGGAAAAGCTCTATCAGACTTCACATAATGAATATGATTGTGGTAGTTAGCATGTAACATCTCTAAGTTTCCATATGTTTTTTCTGGTGAATGTCACCTATTGTTAAGATTCTGATTTTTAAAAGTAAAGAACACAAAAGTAATTGCTGCAGTACATTAATTTTGGTAAGTGGCTGTCTAGTGTGTAAGATGAAAATACCACTCCATCCACTGATCTGAGGGAGGTTTTAGGAGATGAAGCCTAAGTGTTTATCATGATTATGCTAGAGAACCCCCATGAAGCTTTGCAAAAAAAAAAAAAAGGAGTTGACATAGGGTTATTAGCGAATGACAGCTAAACTGCTTGTTAAATGGAAATATGGTTAAAATAATGACTGTATAGCTGTAAGCTGTATAAGGTTGTTTTTATTGCATACATGCTTACTAGGTAAAATGACTAAGAGACTTGTTTGTTAATGAGTAAATCACCCCAGCTACACAGCTAACCTCCAGACATTGTAATATGAGATAAATAAGGAAGGAGTCTATCTAAATTCTTAAGGTTGTAGTGCACCTCAGATCAATTCATGTAGGCAGGCATGATGCCCCACAATTGGGAAACTGGCCTTTTCTGTTTGTGCTGTTTGAATTTACATGCCTAACATATGTTTAGTCAACCAAATTTGATCTTAACCAGCTGGGGTCTCAGTCACTACAGCTATGGGTAAGTCTATACCGATGGCGGCAAAATTGCCACTGTCAGTGTGATATTCCGAGTGCAATTCAGTGGTCAGTATAAACCCGCTGAATCACTCCGGAAATTGCCATAGCAACTCCAGTCCCAGAACTGGAGTTGCTGTAAACCAATCAGAAGGCACTTGCAGTTGGCTTACCCTAGTATGTAAGAGCTGATTAGTCAGCTGTCGGGAGATATGCAAAGTATTTTATGTACCTTGTATACCGCCCATCGACTGCTGTCAAAAAATGTAGCAAGTATGGACTAGGGCTATGGCTACACTGGATGTCTCAGTTAAGTCCACTTAACAAGGGTGACTTTAAGTCAACTTAAAATCGACCTTGTTAAGTCAACTTAGAGAGTCCACATTCAAAATGCCAGGAGACTGCCAACGTCCACACTGGCAGGGTCTAGTTTGCCCTAGGAGTGGTGCATTGTGGGGAACTGGCCCACAGTGCAACAGAGACGTGCCCCCCATCTCCCGGCCACTCCTGTAAAACAATAAGTGACCATAGCACGCTGCCCATGTGAATGGATAGATGGAGCCTGGTGAGATCATGAACCCCACTGTGCTCCAGCAACCTGCCAGTGGGGTGCTCCACACTGGTCATGCTGTGACCACACTTACCTAGCAGTAGAGCAGGCACCAGAGGGCAACTGCCTGTGCAGGCACAGACCTCAGCAGGCTGACCACCTTTGCTGAGCTTGTCAGCTGCCATGCTCACGGTGCTCTCTGTGCCTTGGAATATCTGGGTGCAGGAAACCAGCAGTGACTTTTGGGAGCACATTGTCCTCACCACCTGGGATGATGAAGAGTGGCTGCAGAACTTCCGCATGAGGAAGAGCACCTTCCTGGAGCTGCTCACCAAACTCACCCTGGTTCTGCAGTGCACTGACACGACTCTGACCCACCCTGTCTGTGGACAAGTGAGTGGCCATTGCCCTTTGGAAGCTGGGAGCTCTGAA
Organism: Podocnemis expansa; assembly: GCA_007922195.1. Classification (NCBI taxonomy): domain Eukaryota; kingdom Metazoa; phylum Chordata; order Testudines; family Podocnemididae; genus Podocnemis; species Podocnemis expansa. The sequence goes on along the minus strand of ML682013.1, from coordinate 6,562,579 downwards.
CTCCTACCACTCCATTGCCCAGTTTGGGATCAGCAAGTCCACCATGGAGGCGATCCTAAGGCAGGTCTGTAGGGCCATCAGTAGGGTCCTGCTCGGCCATGTTGTCACCCTGGGCAACCTGAAGAACACCCTGGATGGCTTCACTGGACTCAGGGTCCCTAACTCTAGAGGCACACCCCCATCCAAGCCCCAGACCGCCAGGTTACAGCCTACACTAATAGGAAGGGCTACCACTCTGTAGTGCTGCAAGCCCTAATTGATCATGGGGGGCTGCTTATCAGCACCTTTGTGGGCTGGCCAGGGATGCCTGCATCCTCAGGAATTGCAGCCTATATGGTGCATGTGGGCAGGCACCTTCTTCCTGGAGCACAACATTGCCATTGGGGACGGGCAGGTGCCCATCATCATCCTGGGGGATGCTGCCTTTGTGTTGTGGCTGATGAAGCTTTCCACTGCCAACATGGATACCAGCAAGGAGGTCTTCAACCAGAGGCTCCACACATGCCAGACAGTGGTCCAGCTTGCCTTAAGCCAGCTAAAAGCATGCTAGAGGACCATCCTCACCCACCTGGAGCTCACTGAGACTATCCTGCCAGAGGTTTTTCCAGTGCTGCGTGCTCCACAACTTCTGAGAGTTGTGCTGGGAAGCTGAGGCAGAATGCATTGCCACCATGTTCCAGCAGCCTCAGGACACTGTGCCATGGACACAGTGGGCCCAGGGACGAGTGGTCCTCATCTGGGACACACAGAGACCCCATTTCATCAGTGCCAGCATTGACAGCTGAGCCTCCGAGGCAACATAGCCATCCCTACCAGCCCATACCTGCCCCCCATCCCCAACACAATAAAACAAAGCACATAACTCAGAATAACAGTGTGCATGGTGTCACGGGTTACACATCTGTGCACCCTGGGTTATGATATATCAGATTTTCCTGTTCACTTATGCACTGGAATTGTATGATTTGTTGCCAGTTACACCAAGCAATGTTTCTTTATGGATGCTCATAACCTGTTTTATATTATTACTATGATTATATGTTTCCTACAGCATCCTGCATGTGCACAGATGTTTAGCATGGCTCAGGGGGAGGGGGATAGACAGAGTGCCCTCCTGACAGCAAGCAAGCATCTGAAAGAGACAAAGATGTACTAATGGAGGTGGTAGACAAAGGGATCACCTCTGCCTGGAAGTGGGGGAGGTGAGAGGGTTTGAAAACAAAGACAGAGATCTGAAAGATTTTAGGGGCTTTTGGCTGAGACTCTCCATCTGGAAACAACTTCAGGCAAGATCTGGGCCCTGCCTGCTCACAGGCAGAGACTGGCCATATGAACATCTGGCAGCTGAACACCTTGAGCATGAACTTGAACCATGAGGTCAGTTTACTTTAAATACAGATATTAGGATAGTATGCATGGTTTACCTTTTAATTCCTTGTGGTTGCTCCTGACTTATTTATATTGTGATTCTGCCATGATTGGGGTGTTTGCTGGGGGACCATCCTTGAGTAGCCAGAGGACATACAACCACTGCTTGGAACTGGTTGCATGCTAAGGCAAGAGTGGACAGACTCAGGAATGAGCGGTCACTTGACAAAGTGCGGCAAATTGGGGTTCAGGAGTGGGAACTGGGAGATCACAGTGGCACACTGGACTGGATCTGGGGAGCGTCCTGTTACACATGGTTTTTATTTACAGGGGGATGTGAGGGTGAGCTGAGGGGGGTGAGGAGGTGGGAGCTACAGGGTTCAGGGGTTTGGGGGGACAGGGTGGTTCGGGGAATGAGGGGGTTGGGGGGAGTGAGGAGGGTTGGGGTGGGTAGTGGGTGCTAGCGGCATCAGGCCAGTGGGTCCCAGGCCTGCAGCTGGCCACCCCAGGTCTTTGGCCTGCAGCAACAAGGGCTGCTGGGGTCCCAGGCAGGGGGACTCTCAGCTTGCTGAGAGCCCCGGCGCCATGCCAAGTGCTCCAGGGCACAGGTGTTCTGTCCCATCAAGTTGAGCAGGTGGCCGAGCTGGGCCTGCTTGACCCTGCAATTGGTGTTCACCTATTCCCACCTGGCCCTCAGGTCAGCATCAACCCACTCTGCCAGCTGGAGTTGGTCCTCCAAGATGTCCTCCTGGGACCAATGCCACCTCCTCCTCCTCCTCATCGGGGCTGGACGCACCCCAGGAGTGTCCCATGTCACAAGCACAGGGTCGGCAGTAGACAGAGGCAAAGAACAAGAGTTCATCCTGTTAGTTAGTGTGTGTGCAAGCTGACAGCAGCTGCTGTCCCATGCCCATTCCCATGCTTCCCACTCCCTGTCATTTGGGACAGAGACCCCTTAGTGTACACCACCATGCCCTGCTGCATGGGATGGGTGCAGTGCATAGGGTGATGAGCCCCAGGCAGCCCTACCCCAGGGGTCTCTCCTGAGGCCATGTGCCAACAGTATCGGAAAAATGCGGTCTGCCTTTGGTGGTCCCACTGACAGTACCCCCCCCATCTCCTGCCAGGCCCTTGCTTTGCTCGGCTCTGGGTCTCCCCAGCCACCCAGCCTCCTGCCCCTGTGTCCCTGTGGGAGAGCCTCTGTGCCTCCCCTCTGGAACCTGCCTGTCCCTGGGCCCTGACCTCTGCAGTCCCTGTCCCACCTACCATGCCCGCAGGGAAGGGAACACTCACTGGCAGGTGCTGTAGGAGTCCAGCATGATGTTCCCTTGCCTGAGTCATCCTGGGCATGGAGAGCCTCCTCCTGTGTCCCTAGGTCCAGTGTTGGGGCAGGGATCAGCTCTGGACTGGCATCGTCCGGGGCTGGTGCAGTGCCCTGTGGCAGGGTGCTGGCCTCCCCCTGACTGAGCACTGCATTCTCATCCACCTAACCCCTTCTCCTGGTCGCTGTCTTGGGAGAAGGGGCTTGGTGGAGTCAAGGGTGTGGGCTGGCAGGCTGTCATCCTTCCAGCCCAGGAAGGTGTCCAGCTCCCTGTAATAGGGGCCGGTGGTGGCGGCTGCCCCCGAGCACCGCATGGCTTCCTGAGCCCTGCGGTAGGCCTGTCTGAGGTCCTTGATCTTTACCTGGACTTCTTGGGTGTCCTTTCATTGCCAAGCCCTGGGAGATGCTGCTGTAGACCTATCAGTTCACTAGCTGCCCTGGAGCCAAGAGCATAAGGCCTCAACCCTCCCAAGTGGCCAGGAGGTCCAAGATTTCCTAGTTGGTCCATGATGGGGCCTGCTTTCTTGCCTGGCTGCCTCTGCCCTCCACCATGTTTCCACACAGCAGCAGTCCTGGCTAGCTCTGTGAAGCAATGTGGGCAGGGCTTTGTCCTCTTCTGGCACTGGACAGGGCAGGCACTTCCTGGTTGCCAGGGAGTGTGTCAGATGTTTTGGAGGCCAATCAAGTTGACTTAAGCCAAATCCCCATCTACATTGGCTTAAGTCAACTTAAGAAAGTCAATTTAACCTTTAAGTGCACTTGAAAAGCGAGAGCTATTAAGTCAACTTAATAAACTGTAAATGTGGCCTTGGCTTTGCTTAAGTCAAATTAAGAGGGTTTAAGTTGACTTAATCTCCTAGTGTAGATATAGCCTAAATGCACAAAAGAACCCATTATGGCTAAAATATGGCGTGTAACAGCCCACCCTGGTTATTAGTCACAACTCATTGGTAACAAGGGAGCCACAGGATATCTGATTCCCAAGAGCTGCTACTCTGAATCTGAGTGAAACAACCTGAAGATGACAGGTATGGATACCCCTGTAAACATTAACAGTTTGATCCACATCCCATTAAAGTTACATACAGTCTTTTCATTGACTTGACTACACTTTGGCTCAGACCCCAAATATTGCTGATGAAAAGTACTCTTAAAGAGCTAAGTAGTATTTATTTATTTATTTATTTATTTATTGTAAAGATAAATTACATCTCTGATATCATAAGTGATTTTCAACTGTGTATAGGAGGATCAAACAGGATATTTTTTTCAATATGCACAGAATCTGTAGTCAATAAGAACAAGGATGCAGCCTCTCATCTTTATTTATAATGAAATTCAGTAAAAGATCAATTAATCCTATTTAAGTAACATAGGAATGGATTGTTGCTTTTATAATGATTTTATACTATTTTTAATACATCTATTTATATGAGATTACTGAATTGGTATAACTTCTTAACTCAAGAACAAGAAACACATGGAAAACATCCATGTATTGCATGATAAACTAATTTATTCAGGAGGACAGAATGTTTATAGCTAATTTATCAGTGACCTGCAATACAGAGTGTAAATAATTTACTAGTGATGTACAGGAAATGAGCAAAACTATTTTTAGATTTTATTAATTTGATGCGATTCTGGCCATGTGACTTTCCAATACCTAGCAGTTTAAGTCATATTTTAAAATATGACTGCCTATCATTTTACATCTCCTTCCCCGCTGTTCTTAATTATAGTACAGCCAAGTGAATATAATATCTGAAATTAGAACATTGTAAACTTAACCTAGCAATAGTTCAATTGTTTGGTATCCTACATAAATTAATGAGTTATTATGAACTTTGTTGGAGGGTGTGGGGAGAGAAGGTAAAGCCAGATTGCCAGAAGTAGTAGCCAAATATGAAGATTCTAAAAATAAAAGTAATAAATCAAAAGGTTTGTAAATTGAGTTCTGGAAAGCTAAGTAAAATGACACATATACTTAACCATTTGACATTGTTTCTCTTGAAGCTATATATTTGATTACAATGACAATAGTATATTATGATTACCCCAAATTTCCAATATGGATGTTGATTCAGTTAGCTACTGTTATGATTCTGAAAAATAAATTTGCATTTAAATAGTTTGGAATTGTTTAACAACATGTTTGATATTTAGCTCTTATAGTTATGCAAATCAGGAAAATAACTGCAGAATTGACATGGAAATTGTGTGCCTAAAGTATATTTATAATCTGTATTTTTCCTATCAAGAATCTTTTATTTAATATACCTTTTAGAGTACATTGAATAACTACATAACAACTAAAGAATCACATTTTACATGTGGTAATAACACACTGATATGATGGGGTAACAACTGTAAACTAGATGTTATGTTACTGTTATTAAACATTTTGATGATGAAGGCAATATGTTCAGAAATAATAATTAAAAAAGGAAATACACAATTACTAGGATTTTAAAATATGAATATAGCACAGCAAAACCAAAAGTATTTTCAACTACTTCTGGAAAGATATGCAAATCTAATTGAACAATGAAAGTTGAAAATCATATTGAATGTGCAAACATGGTACCTTCTTGATAACTAGAACATAGACAAATGTTGAGTACAACTCTATTGAACATTTTTCTGTAACACTCTAATACAATTAATCAGTTCATTCAGAAAACATGAGATTTGGACATTACAAAGTGCAGACAACAAAAGAATATAAAGGAAAAAAGATGTAACTTGCAAACACCAAGGAAATAATTTAAACTACTTTTGTTTCACAGAAGTGTGTGTATATATTTTAAACATATTTGTGGCTGACATCACACATGAATTATGTACAAATAGTTTTGTTTCTTGTTGCTGTCTAATATTTGTTTAAAGACCTCACAAACCTCTACATAATTAGTTAGGCTATAGTGTAGTCTATGAACACATTCTTCAAAAGACACAATTTACAGTCTGACAATTATATTGTCTAAATATACCCTGGATAATTATTGTACTTTTTTTTTTAGATGAGGGAGGTTTTAGCAAATCAGAACAATATCTCTTCTGATGGGCTCTGTGTGTTTGTTATATGTATTGCAGTAGTACAGTGGGGTCATCTTGTACAAGGCACTATACAAACAGACTAAGAGATTGTCTCTGCACTGAAGATCTTATAACCTAAATAGAGGAACCACATAAAAAGTAATGGAAAAAAACAGCATAAAGAGTGAATAGAGAAATGGTTTGCAAATTCCATATCAGTTTTGCAATATTGTGTGTGGGAAGGTTGTTTTGGGACAATTTATATTTATTTCAGTTTATATAAAAATAAATATAAGAAGAAAAACAAAGAAAGGGAGATAGGAAGTATAAGGGAAGGGGGGGTAAAGGAGAGGAGAATATGGAGCTAAGTGGAGGAGAGGAAGGGAAGGAAACATGGGTGCATCAAGTGAGGTTCAAGGAAGAGAGATTGTGAGGGTGGCAGCCAAAAAGGAGGTTGCAACAAAAAAAAAGCACACCTGTTAGCAAGAGGAAAGGCATATTGTGATGAAAATACTTGTGTAATTTGCTTCTGAAGAAATGAGGCTGACTATTTGGTTGATCTGTTCTGGAATCAACCATTTTTTGCATTCATGTGGCTATAGTTTCTACATTATCCTGGTAGAAAGAGGAGGACCGGAGGTATAATTCAGGTGGCATGCTGTCCTCTTCCCTCTTCTCCTGTTCCCCTAACCAGTCTTTGTCGTATTGGTGTACCTATTGAACTACATATATAGTTCTCTTTCTTCTTGAATCTCTGACTGTTGACTGGTTCCAAATAATTTTACTTCTCCACTGAGATAGCCTCATGCCTGTTTTTTGTTTTCAGTTCCTTCTCAACCTCTTTATGCTCTCTCCTTCTGACTTTTTTTTTCCAGTTCTTGGCATGTTCTCCAAGAAGACTGGTAAACTTCAGAATGGGTATGTCTATACTGTGTGTTTAAGTCAACTTAAGGGCCCTTAAGTCGACTTAAACAAAGCTCTGTTTACATTGCAGGGCAATAAAGTCGACTTTAGCATCAGCTAAAGTCGACTTTATAATTCCCACTCATAAAGTCGACTTTACTGTTAAGTCGACTTTATAAAGTCGACTTAAGGCAACGTGGAGGGGGAGTTGCCTAAGTCAAGTTTACTGGCCTCCCAACCACATAAAATGGGGGCGATGGGGGCTGGCTAGAAGGCACAACATAGCTGGAAGCATTCCCAGTTGTGTGTAACCCAGCCAAACTCCCCATGTTCCCCAATTGGTCCGGCTTCTCCCCCGTTCTGAGCCTGACTGGGCATCACAGCCTGACTCCAGCATCTCAGCCCGACCCTGCCTGTCTCGCTCTTTCTCTGCCCAGCTCTGGGTGTCTCCCCATTCTCTGCCCAAAACTCTGTGTCTCCCCCCTTGCCCTTCTCAGCCCAATCCTCAGTGTCCCCTCCTTCTCTGCCCAAATCCCTGTGTCTCCCCCTTGCCCTTTTCAGGCTGACCCTGCCTGTCTCTCCCCCTCTCCGCCCAACCCTGTGTGTCTCCCCATCTCAGAAGGCCCTCCCATATTGTTGTAAAAAAAATACGGAGTCCAGAGGTACTTTTTAGAACTAACAAATTAATTTATTGGATGCGCTTTCATGGGAGAAAAATCTCACTTCATCAGACAGTTTGAAGATGGGGGAATTTACAGAATGGTAGGAAATAAATGCAGGGGAGTGTAAGACATAGGATTAGGTCACACTGTAACAGCAAATCAAAGCAGTTGTTAAGATTCAAACACTGGGAAATAGCACATGGAAAGAAAGAAAGAAAGAAAGAAAGAAAGAAAGAGAAAAAATTGCTATTTCTATTAGATTAGATTGTGTGAAAGCAGGATTAAATCCTGACTATGGAATTTTTTTTCCCATTATAACAGGTGATTTGACTTCACTCTTCACCCATGTTTGAGTCTTAACAACTGCTGCATCCTGCCCCTGTGCTGGCACTCGCCCTGCAGCACCTGTTCCAGAGCCAGAGGAGTCAGGGCAACACAGGGAGGGTGTGGAGGGCTGTGCTGGCACATCGCTGGGCTATGTCAGGCTCCCTGACCCCCCCTGTTGCCACACACAGCATGGAGGGTAGTGTGGTCACTCACTTCCTGTAGTAAAGGAGTGGCTGGAAGAGAAGGGTACCTCTGCTGAGGTGCAGTGTGGGCCAGGTACCCACAATGCACCACCCCTAGGGTGACCTAGCAGCTGCCAGTGTGGACGTGGGCAGTCTCCTGGCATTCAGAGTGTGAACGTGCTAAGCCGGCTTAATAAAGTCTACATTAAGCAGACTTTATTAAGCCAACTTAACTGAGCCCTGTAGTATAGACATAGCCAATGAGTTTCCTTCATCATCTTCCCCTTCTCCCACCATTTCTTTCCCTTGTACTCTTTCCTTCTTTTCTGTCTCAATGACAGCTGACTTATTTGCCAAATACAACCCCTCTGTCTTTCTCTTTGTTGGCTTCCCTCTTGTCAAGTTCCTTACTCTCAGCATTCAAGAATACTCCGCATCACCTAAACACAACTCTTGGCCCCAGCTATCTCTAACTTCCATGTCATCTCCTTTTTCTAGTTCAAATCTAATCTCTTTACAACCTTCATTGCCTTTCATCCTAGATCTCTTGCTGCCTAACTTTTGTCCTCCCCACTCCACAAAAATTGCTCCCACCAATGGGTATGTCTACACTATGGGCTTAAGTCGACTTAAGGAGGCTTAAGTTGACTTAAGCAAAGCTCCGGCCACATTTGTTGTTCATTAAGTTGACTTAAGGGCTTCATTAAGTCCACGTAATAACTCCTGCCCTTAAAGTTGACTTTAAGGGTTGAGTTGACTTTAGCTAGCTTAATACAATGTGGCTGTTAAAGTTGACTTAATAAAGTAAACTTAGTGAAGTGGGGCCATTTAAAGTTGACTTTATAAAGTTGACTTAAGCCAGGGGACCTATTCAAAGTCGAATTTATTGTCAACTTTAAATGGGTCCCCTGGCTTAAATTGACTTTATGAAGTTGACAACGCAGTGTGGCCTTACTAAGTTGACTTAATAAGGTCTACTTAAAGTTGACTAAGTAGACCTTGTTAAGTCAACATAATAAAGTTGACTTAGCTGTTGTAGTGTAGATCTAGCCAATGTGTGGATGGTCTCTTTGTGTGCGTCTACCCTGGCAAATTAGTTTGAATTAAGCACTTAGTTCAATTCTTAGCTCAAACTAAAAGCAGTGTAGACCAGGATTAAGCCTTAATTCAAACTAAATAAATTTGAATTAGGGCAGTTAGTTTGAATTAACAAAGTGCACTAATTCGATTTTAACATTTAAGTTGAATTAGTGCACTTTGTTGATTTGACTTACTAAGGTTGAGTTTAATTTGAATTAAGGTCAAACTTATTAGTTTGAGTTTGCTAATTTGAACTAACTTTTGTAGCATAGACATAGCCTTCTTGATGAAGGCTCAGCTTCTTTTTTATTTTCACTTTCCTTTATTTCTTTGAACTTTAATATTCTCGAGAAAATAATCTATTATTTATTTTTTTCTTTTTGTGCATGCATGGTTGGTAACTTCAAAATGCAAAAGTTCTTTGCAGCAGACAGATATATAGTGGTCAAATAGAGAAAAAGAGTGAAAAAGAAGGCAATCACATTTCTGCATAAAAATAACTTAGAGTGAGAACCGTTCTCTGTGTAACTGCTGTAAATTGGGGCAGTGTACTCTGGCCACAGGGTGTTTGTAGTGCAAGTTTTTGTTATTATCTGACAATGGGAGAACAGTCAAATTAACATTAGATATATGCATATGCAGTATGCAGTTATTTATATTCTGGTCAGTTAGGGCTTGTCAGCTATCACTGAGCATTCAGAGGTTTATATACTAAATGGGATATTTATTTTTGTGTGAGGTGCTGCATCGAGGTAGATCATTCTATCCCTTTTTCTTGTAGAGGGTTTTAAAAAAGCAAATCAAGGTAAACAGATTGCTTGGGCTGAACATGGAATTGATTTGTTACTATGACTGTTCCTAAAAATCAGGGATTATTTACAGATTGTTACCATTCTTTATTCCTTGTATAGTACCCACCCAAAGCTTTAGGATCTCTTGGTTATAGGTCCCTTGATTTTCCAGTGCAACTGCATGGGTTATTGCTGGTAAAGGTAGGGTAGCCACCTACCCTTCTGCTGCACAGCCACAAGAAGAATGGCTCAATAGCTTGAAAGGCATTTAATCCAGTGGATTTAAAATTGGAACGTGAGGAAGGTTCTCAGGCATTTTTAGCCCCACACTGACACCGACTCTCTGTTAGTTAAGTCACTTAAATGTCTTTATAGTCTCCTCTGCAAAATGTGGGTTGATAAACAGTTATCTTAGTAGAGTGTTGTGGTGTTTAATTGTTTGATGTTTGCAAAATTACATTGTGGAAATCCTAAAATTCTCTAGAATGCACACAAAATCCTAAAGTAGTCCAGACCCCTCCTCAGTTCTCCATCTTATTTGAAGAACTGTCCCTTGGAAAACTTTTTAAAATGTTCCAGCTATGCCTAGATCCCATGTAAACAATTGGACTCCATTTCTATAGTAGCATGAGAACTACTGAGGGACATCAACCAATTGTTAAAGGGGTAGCTCTGTACACAAATGAAAAAGTTGTCTGGTAATTCCTAGACTCCAAGGACATGTTTAATGATTTGATTCTCTAATAGTCTCCATCTCAGGGAAATGAAGGTGTGGAAATATACGTGTCCTTTAAGTAAAATAAGTCTGTTCAATATTTAGAAGCCTCAAGCAAAATCAGGGTCCCACCATGCTAGCCACCGTACAACCACAGACTGGCTTTGCTCAAGTTATGTTTAAAAGATTATTTTTTCCCTTCCAGCCACAGCAAGGCTAATGTAAAGAACTGTCTTCTGAGATGCATGACTTGAGGCCTGTTACCATTTTCTTCTATTTAATGCTTTAGGAGGTCTGATCCAAAATGCAATGAAGCCAGTGGAGAAACTTCTGTTGACTTCAACAACCTTTTGAAAAAGGGTCATAGTTAAGGATTCAGATAGCAAAGTGATGAGCATGGTATAAATGCATAGCTAGGTATTAAGTAAAATTACACTTCTATTAACTGGAAATCAGTTTCTATAAAGCAAAAATGAGAGTTTCTGTAAAGATTCACTGTGTAGAAAACTGCAAGGGTTTGAAAAATTGAACACCTCTATCTTTTGAAATCATTATCAACCAATCTTTCTTTATTGATTATCAACAAACTCTGTCATTATCCTCTTTTAACTCCTGGATTTTTTTTTTTCTTTACAGTATCAAGAAAAAATATGCTCATTCTTAACACACAGGTCAATGACAAAATATTATGCAGAAAAGTATTTTAAATCCAGCAAAGTTTGTCACACTGTTTTACAAGAGCTTTTGATTTTTTTTCCTTCTTCCTCTGAGAAATAGTTTTTTCAACATTAGACAGTTGCAAGGTCCTATGATTAACTTTAAATACTGTTAAACTTTCAATAAGACTGGCATTTATATTGCTAAATTTAGCTATCGTACTGCTGTTGGTTGCTGATAAGCTAAAATTACATCCTTTTGACTGGCCTGCCATTTAAAAATATTTTAGGGGATTATTAAATTCATAATCAGAATTAACACTGTTTCTCCACACTGGATTTAAGTCTTGTGGCTGAAGTGTGATTTCATACTTGACTATCTTTGTTTTCCCACACAATATGCATCATAAATTTAATGAAGTAGCTATAAAGAAAGCAACTGAGAAAATGCATCCAATTTTTTAATACTTAGACTCTTAAACATATTCTGTCAGAATCATAATTTGCTGTAAAGTAAAATAGACCATAATAAATGTCCACTACCCCAAACCCTCAGAGGATTTATTGAAAGATGCTGTAGTAATGGTCTGTTAGTTTGTTTACATTAGTTGTGTGACTCAATATTGTCTTTCATATAGAGACGTGCAAATACTTGCTCACTCAGAGGAGACTGGTGCCTTCCTCCTCCCCACATTTGACAATAAAGTTCACTTTTCACTAATTGCCGCCTTTTTTGCTCTGTAAATAAAAATAATATTCAGAAGTGCAACTACTTTGCGAAAATGCAAATGAGACAGCCTAATAGTAGGATAGAAAGAGCTAGGAAAAGATGCTCTGACCAGTGGTTCTCAATTACTGTTGTGACACAAAAGTGTATGGTGACTGAGTGTGTGCAGCAGTAGGCTGATTTTATGCTGCTGGCCCTGTAAGAGCTGAAGCAGTGGTGGCTGTCTGTAAGAGCTGCCATGGAATCAGCTGTTTTGCAGCAGAGAAGGCTGCTGATCAAGCCTTCCAACACCGAAAAATCCGTTCAGATGGCGATTTCTTTGGCAGCGGGAACTACTGCAGCTTGACACACTGCCAGAACTCCAGCAGCGAAGGGGAGTGACAGCAGCATGTTATGTCGCACACGAGTATGCATGCTACCAGCAGTGTCATAACAGTGAAGGGATTGAGAACCCCTGCTCTTGAGGTCAACAGTTGAAAATGGGTTCCAGTGAGCAAAGTTTGTGTGCTGATTATTTTATGAGAAGATGTTGGATAGGCTTGTTCTAGGGATCTGGGCTATGCACTGAAGTAGAAAAGGACCTGAACACTTCTCAACACTAGAAAACTTTACAAGACTACCATTTTGTCATACATGGTGACACTGGCTCAGGTCCTCTGGTTCTTTGTGGTTGATTTGTGCTGAGAAGCTGGTATAATCTGGCCATGAACTCTTTTTAATAGGCTCAGGGAGGCTCACCCCAGTTTAAGGACGAAGTGTAGTCTTAGAAGGGGTTCCAAAGTTACCACTTTCCTAGTTGCCATCGTAGTACATCAGAATGGGAGAGGCTTGAGGAAAATGGGCACTGCAGGATGCTTTTGATATATCGATCCTTTGCTGAATTTTCAGTGCTTGTGACTGTTATCTCTTGATGTGGGTTAAAGAACCCTCAGGCTGCCCTATTGTAGCAAATGAGGGAACAATCATGTACAGAACACCAAAACTGGCCCGGTGCAAAGGAAAACATTAAACCAGCTTTGCATTCTATTCTTCCAAGCTATACTCACTTGGGTACAGATTTCAGGACCGGAGTAAGGCAGGGAATTTAGGGGCTGCAGCCTGTGGCCATGTGAGTGGCTAGCTGCTACTTGCCTTTAGTCTGCTTGTCCAGCCCCTGGGCTGGCTGGTCTGCCCACCAGCTAGCCACACGGGACAGGGCAGGAGTACCATGGATTCCAGGTCATCCCTCCCCAGCCTGACTCCAGCAGCAATGCTGACTTATGCTGGCTTGCGCCCACCTCTAGCACCCCTCCACAACAGTGGCAGCCTGTGATAGCAGTGGCCATGGCCCCCCTCAACTCCCTTTGCAGCACCAGCTGGGGCCCAGTCATGCCCACCCTCTTCCCCCCGCCCAGGTCTTGATCCAGCCCTGACAGATTTCACTACCCTTTTTCATGCTTCAGAGGGTCTGAACAAAGAGTAAAACAAACAGAGGAGTCTGGTGGCACTTTTAAAGACTAACCAATTTATGTATGACATGAGCTATCGTGGGAGAAAATCCCATTTCAGACTGAAGATGGGAGAACTTACAGAATGGGAGGAAAATGCAGGGAAGTGTAAATCATAGGATCAGGTTACACTGTAACAGAAAATCAAAGCAGTTGTTAAGATTTAAATACTGGAAACAGCACACAGAGGAGGGTGAGGTCAAATCACCTGTTGTAATGCCCCCACACTTTATACATTGGACAAACAGTACAGTCTCTGTGTAAAAGAAGAAATGGACACAAATGTGACTTAAGAAATAACATTAAAAAACCAGTAGGGGAACATTTCAATCTCCCCTCTCATTCCATTGACGATTTGTGCTCAAGCAAATGGTTAGCACATCAACACTTCAAAGAGAAACTGCAAATTGGAATTCAGATGCAAAGTTGACTACATGAAAGCAGGATTAAATCTTGACTATGGATTCTTTTCCCATTACAAGTGATTTGACCTCACTCTCCTCTATGTACTGTTTCCCAGTGTTTGAATCTAAACAACTGCTTTGATTTGCTGTTACAGTGTGACCTGATCCCATGACTTACACTTCCCTGCATTTATTTTCTTCCTATTCTGTAAGTTCCCCTATTTTCAAAGTTTCCGATGAAGTGGGATTTTCTCCCATGAAAGCTCATGTTATAAATACATTTGTTAATCTTTAAAAGTGCCACCAGACTTCGTTTGTTTTGCTGAACTAGACTAACACGGCCACTCCTTTGGCACAAGGAGTAAGATATTACTTAACCCACATTAGGATGGTAGAATCAGCATCTTCTTCTTTTGTTTTGTTTTAAAATTTCAAAATCATTCCATACCCCTCTTTAAAATGTTTTAAAACCATTCCACATCCCTGTTGTGTTGCAAAGTCTGCCTCTCCTTGTTGTACTCCCAATTTGTTTCTGATAATAAGTTCAAACTGAAATCCAGCAGTTGTAAGCTTGGGATATTGGTATTTAAAATATATTTAAAAAAACATTTCTTTATGAGACCCAAATGCTTTTATATTTGCCACCCTCTTGGTTGCCATATTTCTATAATAGAAGCAATGGATCAGTCTCTGGCTCTGCTTACAAGCCACATACTATGCTAGTAGCTATCTGCAAAGATGCCAAACCCTGCAATGAAAGTGTATCTTTGTTTTTCCTCTATCTCTTCCCATAGGTGCCTCCCTTCCTAAAACCTTTTCAGGCAATTGCCTAGAGAACATTTGTAAACCAGGGAGGGAAATAAAATATGAATTAAAATTAGAATTTATACACCAAACCTTGAGAGTTGATGATTTAGCTCAATGTTTCTAAAAATGGAAATTGTAAGTATCTCTGTATCAGTATTATACAAATGAGAAAAGTTTTGAAATATACTTCTCCCTTAACCCATTAGCTTCTCATGAAGAAATCTGTTGCATTTTCAGTATTTTAGTTTGTGTTTCACCTTTTCTCTTCATTAGTCATAATGCAGTGACTTAAAATTAACCCTCCACTTAACTATTGTTTGTGTGGATGTCAAGTTGATTCTTTCACTGGATTTTTTTTTAAACTATTTCCATTTTGTTGGTTTGACCTCTCCTGCACCTGATCTCCGTGGGGCACAGGAGAAGAGGAGATGGGGCATCTGGAAGCCAGTTTCAGCTTTCCTATTCTTAGAGTCAGCCCTGGCCCCAGTGAGAGTTAGCCCTAGTCTATATTTGCTATTTTTTCCAGTGGCAGTTGATGAGAGATAAGCAAGGCACGTAAAATACCATGTGTATCTGCCGATGACTTACTCATTTGCCACTACATACTATGGTAAACCGACTGCAAACACTTTCCTGCTGACTTACAGTAACTCCAGTTCTGGGGCTGGAGTTGCTATGGTGCTTTCTGGAGCGATTCAGCAGATTTAGAGTAACTGCTGAATTGCACCCAGAAGATCATGCCGGTGGCAGCGATTTTTCCACCATCAGTATAAACGTACCCTTAGAAATGCTAAGATGCAACTCTAACTTGCTCCACTATCATTAAGTCCTGATTGAACCATGTATCAGTGGAAGCTTGCCACTGTGGAGTTCTACCATGCACCCTGCATTCCTACCAAGTCTCTTTCTGCCCCTTATCTGAGGGCTGGAGAGTGGCAGGTGTAGAATCTAAAGCCAAGCATGTTTGTGACAAGGAGGACGTTGTCTGACAAAAAAATTCTCTGTTGACATTTTCCATCCCTTTGAGTCCTCCTCATGTCTAGCCCCTTTGTTCCACTTAGTAAAGAACTGTCCTAACCCTATGTTTCTGTATTTTTAATCAAAATCTATGGGAAGCAAAAATAAAAATACTCCAAATCTTCCTTAAAGTGCATGTCATTACTCTGTGCTTCCTCTCCTACAGACTTGTGGTATTTTCTTTTTGCATTCTTATTCATAATGGTGCCCTGTAAAACAAAATCAAATTAACGTGAGGATCAACCATTGCTTTTGAACCATTCAATTATATAACTTCACATTGATTGTTGTTGATATACCTTTTGATTACTTTTCTTCATTGCCAGCTCCAATATGCAGGCTCCTAAAATTCATGAGATTGGCTGAAAAATCTTAATAATTTATGTAAAGTATGATTCTTTTTATTTGATTTTAAAGTCTTTAGTGTTAATACTTCCAGTTTTTCCCCCAGAACCATGAGGGCTAGAAATTTTTTGTTTGTTTAAATTGGTGATCATCTGTAATAAAATGACTTTAGGAACTGGAGCTTTAAGGAAAAAGAAAAGAAAAAGAAAAACTTATCAAGTATCACAGTAGTTGGTATAAAAAGATTGGCTACAGTGAAACTGACCTGTAACCCTGAAGAAGCTGAACTTTATCTTCACCATTGATCTTAGATTCTTCCCCTTCTATTCAAATGAATAGTAACAGTGTATTTATAAACTGGCCAATAGATACACACAGCTGTATTGATCTTCTAATTTGGGGTGGGGGGTGCCTGTGTGTGTGTTATTTAAGGAAACCTAATCCATTTTTAATTTACCTTCTAGCTAGAGTGATGAAAGCAACCCAAATTCTTTTAATGGAATTTCTAATTTGTTGGCTTTTTTTTAAATTTATTTTAAGAAACTAGCAAGTTTGTTTTTTCACAGTTTAATCAATTTTAGCGCTCCAGTAAGGAAACCCTTAAGTACGTGTTTAATGTTTTGACTTCAGTGGGGCTGCTCAAATGCTTAGAAAAGCATGTACTTTTCTCAGCTGGGATCTTAGAGCATCCAATGTTCACAACTCTGAGAGGAACCAGGGTAGATGGACTCTGAATCTTTCTCTTCTCCAGCCCTAAAAATCATTATTTTTGGAGAGCTTCATAATAGAAGGTCACAAAATAGCATGTTCATTTGTGATGTATGATATTCATAGCTTTTAATTACATTGGGTGGGTTGAGTTAAATTGAAGTTAAGGACAGGTGGCATTGTACAAACTTTTAATGAATGGGACACAGTTTTTTGGGGACAACATAATGTTTAGTGGAGCTAGTCAATGACATTCCCTCAAAACTTTTGTCAACAAAATGCCTTTTTGACCAAAATGAAAGCTGTTATGAAAAAAAATTGATATAAAGTCTTGTTTTCTAAATGAAAGATTGTGAAAAGTGGGCAAAATGTTAAAATTATGAAACATATTTTTACCCCTTCTCCTCACACAGACATGAAATATAGACTACTAGGCTACTTTTTCAGTCTGTCAGAAGTAATATTGACCGTTGTGCTTCCAGGAAAATCAAAATATATCATCTCCCATTAAACTCAGATAGTGTACTGGAGGACTGGAGGGTGACAAATATTAAAGTTACTATTTTAAAAAGGCAGTACTGGCCAAGGAATCACAGACAAGTAACTATTACTTGTGTATCAGGTAAATTGGTTGAACTGGTAGATAAAATTAGAGTTGTACAACATTGAGAAGGCCATGCTACAATAAATTCTAAGTAGCATAGCTTCTGCAAAGAGAACTTATGTCTAATTCTTCTATTAGAGTTCTTTGAGTGTGTCAGTGAATATAATGGTGTATAAATGAGACCCATTTTAGCTAGCTGATTTAAACTTTCATGGGGCCTTTCACAAGAGGCTACTAAACAATTAATCATATGTGTATTTTACAGTAACACATCATTAGCTACTCAGTGCTCATGAGACCTCAGCTGAGGTACTGGGCTCAATTCTGGGCATGGCAATTTAAGAAAGATATGGATAAATTGGAGAGAATATAGTGAATAGCAACACAAATGATAAAAGGGATCAGAAAACCTGACCTGTGAGGAAAGATTTTAAGAAGTTAAGAATCTTTTGTCTTGAGAAACAGACTGAAAGGGGACTGGATAGGAATCTTCAAATATGTTAAGAGTTGTTATGAAGAGGATGATTATCAATTGTTCTCCAGGTCCACTGAAGGTCGGACAAGAAGCATTGGGCTTAATCTGCAACAAAGGAGATTTAGGTTAGATTTTAGGTACAACTTGCTAACTAGAAGAATAGTTAACCATGGAATGGCTTCCAAGGGAGGTTGTTGAATTCCCATCACTGGAGCTTTTTAAGAATAGGCAGGACAAACACATGTTAGGGTTGATCTACGTTTACGTCATCCTCTCTCTATGTAGGAGGTGAACTTGATGACCTCTCAATGTTCCTTCCAGCCCTAGATTTCTGATTCCATGAATAACACATAAAGAACTCCCAAAGAAGTAGCCATGTTAGTTTTGTTCAACAAAACAAGGAGTCTGGTGGCACTTAAAAGATTAACAATTTTGTTTATCACATGAGCTTTTATGGGAGAAAATCCTACTTTGTCAGAATTTTCTCCCAAGAAAGCTCATGCGATACATAAAGAACTGTCTGTAGAAATTCAAAGTTCTGTTATGCAGTATATCCTTCTAAGTTGGACCAAAAACTATATTCATTATAATTGAAAACAGACTTGTCTGACTTATGGACTGCAGTGGACCAAATTTCAATTTCAAACCACACAAAATCAAACCACACTAAATCAGTTTTCATGGTAAATTGGTCATCTGCTGTGATATTGAAAACAAGACTGAGTATAACTCTGCCATTCTGTTTCCTAGGCAATAAACTCTTAAGAGACCTAATTTGTTTTCTTTCTTATGAAACTGAATTTTTTAAAATGCATTCTATTGGATGTGAAATGGCTGTAATTTAACATTTACAGTTACTTAAAATGTATGTTGGAAAAAAATCAGTTACTTGTCCTTTTACACTCTGATTGCTTTCAATATTTAACTAAATTAAAAATCTTTAAACTCAAACCTTCTATAAAGGGCATCATTTTCACACTGCTTTAGCACGAATACCTGTCTTTTGCTGATGACATCCCATAAACCTGTCAAAGGACTCCCTTTTCAATTGAGAAGGAAAAAAGACTTTAAGGCTAATGGGGAGGAATCTATTTGTATGATATAGCTACATTCTGGAAGGCTACTACTTTTTTTGTTTATTTTAGATAGCAATCAGCTAACTGGAGCGTCTTGTGGACATCGAGACCAAAACACTTAGCAAGAATCCAAAACATTTAGACATCTATATACATAATGAGATTATCTGGAGTTACATCTGTCAGGATCAAGTATACAGAAAGTATATAAACCCTCTAATTAGATAGATAGAAAAAAGCCTTCCAGTCATAAGCAAAGTGCTAGGTCCTGTGGTGTACTGAGGCTATCTGGTACTCAGGGATGATTCACATGTGTCCTTCCAATGCCTCCTCACCCACCCTACCACGACAGGGTAGGAGGAGTCCCAGCCCCAATCCCCAGCTGCCATGGGAAGGGGGTAGTCTATATTTGTGGGTGGGGGGGTTAGGTTTGGGGTGGGTGTAATCATGCCCTCCAGTTATGCTGCAGCAGCTCTGCAGCCTAGCCTCAGCTGGGACAGGTTAGCTGCACCCCCCACCCCACTTGAGGAGGGCACAGGAGGGGAGTTTTCCCTTCACAGTACCTGTGGGGTGGAGCCCTTAGCACCTCCTGTGTCCTACGTCCCATGAAGGGCAGGGCCAATATGCTCCCCCCAGCAACATCTACGTGTGGGTTGAGCCCAGCCGTAGCTGGAAGAAGGCAGCCTCACACACACACACTTGTCCGAGGAGAGAAAGGGTGGGAGAGGGCTGGGTGCCCTTCCTAATACTCTGGGGGTGAGGAAGCATTGAATGGCACCCTTCACCACCCCCTGGGTCCCCTGCTCCCCTGAACGTCCAGTCCAGCCTGACCCAGTGTCACCTCCCACCCTCCCAGCAATTATGTGTGGCTGCTCCAGTCTGGTGCTGGCGCTGACAGGGGGCGGCCTCAGCCCCACACACACCTTGAAGCCAGCCAGCCCTTCAGAACATGGGATGGGCACAGGGGGCTCTGCGCTCCTCAGAGCCTCCTGCACATCTTGTGTCCTGCGGTTTGTGAAGGGTCAACCTGATGCTTCCCTGCAGCATAGGCCTGGGGCCCTGCTCCCCTACCTGCAGTCCCACTTTGGTACATCACTGACTAGGTCAGAGGGTTAGGAAAAAACTTCTCCAGTGGGTAGGAAAGAAAAAAAAAAAAGAACCAAGGAGTCCTGTGGCACTTAAAGACTAACAAATGTATTTACTCCATGAGCTTTCATGGGAGAAAATCCCACTTCGTCAGCCACTTTGAAGATGGGGGAATTTACAGAATGGGAGGAAAATAAATGCAGGGAAGTGTAAGTTATAGGGTCAGGTCACTGACTTACACTTCTCTGCATTTATTTCCTCCCATTCTGTAAGTTCTCCCATCTTCAAAGCGTCTGACAACGTGAGATTTTTCTCCCATGAAAGCTCATGGAATAAATAAATTCGTTAGTCTTTCAGTGCCGTAGGATTGCTTACTTCTTTTTTTCCTGAACTAGATTAACACAGCTGCCCATTTGGAACCCAGTGGGCAGGTTACTCCAGAACCATCCACTGCAGGATTAGGATTATTTGAATTTATTCATTTGGTATCTTCCTCTGAAGCATCAAGCAGTAGCCACTGTCATAAGTAGCATACCAGACTAAATGAACCTCTGGTCTGGTGTGGCCTGGAAATTCTTATTTAAGACTGACATTTGTTGTAGTTTTGTAGATTTGGTGTGGGAGGGAGGTTGTAATTTTGTTTTAATGGTAGCATATCCATACAGGCATGTGAAAATGCTGTGATTTTAATGATATTTGAAGTATCTTGGATACTATCTGCCAATGAAATTGAGTGAATTGCTTGAACAATTTGCTAATCTCTATGGCTCAATTTGCTTGAAAGCCAGTGGTTTAGAGAGCAGCTATCCATAAATATTATTTGAGTATCTGCAAGACTTATAAACAGGAAAGTGACCTTTCTATACTGCCTGCATTCATTGTGCTTCTGCAGCAAAATTTGTATTTGGGATTGTCTTTCTGAGCCAATGTATTTTTGTCCAAAAAGTGCAGAAATTTTGAAGTGCTCTTTTTTAAAACCCATCTTTGTCTGTCCTTAATTGAACTAAGTAGAGAAGTGTAATTTCTGAATAGAATAATGACAATCCACAGCAACAATCCAGATCAATTTCTTTTTGGGAGCAGTGGAGAAGCTCAACTCACTGTCTGATTGAATTTTATTTCAAGATACTTATTTGTTTAAATTGCTTTACATGATTAAAGAATTCATGCTTTTTCTTTTTTGTTTCTTTTTCTTTTGTCAGTGTCATTCTACATACATATTTCCTAATTCCCAAAGGCAAATATACATGCCAATTCTGTGTTGTTTTAAAGGCTTGACATCTAAGAAGATTTTTCTCATTTCCCAAACAGCATAATTTAATAGGCCATAATTATCTGAAGTGAAGGACATTTGCTTTGTTTTAAAAGGGCATTCATAAAGCTGATGATTGTCAGCCAAAAGGCAATGGTCGCCAATTCAAGGAACATATAAGGAATATAAATCATTTATGAATCAGGATGTGGCTCAAGTATGCCATCTCTGAATTGACCTTGTATACGTCAAAGCCTTGAAGAGCTCTGGAATTGTTACAAGACCTTTAATCAACCTGCAGTTATTCACTAAAAGCATGCAGAGCTCTCAACCAACAGTGTTCTGGTCCTTTGTTATGGTAGACAGCCAATCACTGCTCCTGATGCTTCACTAATATATAACCTTGTGATGATGGCCTGTTTAGAAAGTTTTTGAGAAGGCATTTTGCCTGCTTGCAATGCTTTTCACACCCTTAGAGAATGAGAAAAGTGGACATTATGACAACAGGTTTTTGTTAGTGCCAGTTAGTTCTGCTGCCTGTTGTTTGTTGCTGGTGGACTTGTTTTGTTTTGGGGTGGGCTTTTTTTTTTGTTTTTGCTTGTTTATTTGTTTGTTTTTTGCTGATGAAGTGCCTGACCGTTAGATTATTCAGTAGGTAATGAAAGGAAACAGACTGCTTTCTTGCCCTAGTGACTTTTCTTTTTCTTTCTTTCTTTCTTTCTTTCTTTCTTTCTTTCTTTCTTTCTTTCTTTAAGTTGCATGCATTATCTACCATGTCTATTGTACCTGGATGCAGATTGTTTGCTTTAAATTATTGCTACAGAAACTTTGCCAAAAAAAGTAACATAAAATAAAATAATAAAAAACCCTATGTGCTGTTTTGTAGCTGTTTGCAAAAAGTGCTGTTGGCTTCTGGACAGGTGAGTAAGTCATTCTGATGAGGAGCATAGGCTATGTCTCCACTACAGGGCTCAGGGAAGTTGACTTAAAGTTAACTTTATTAAGTGGACTTAGTGAGGACCCATTTGTTTAAGTCAGCTTTATAAAGTTGACTTAAACAAAGGGACCCATTTAAAGTCGACTTAATAAAGTCAGCTTTATATGAGTCGATTTAAAAGGTTCTATTGCACTAAGCCCTAGTCTACACTTGGGCTGGTTATCAGCAGCAGTCGACTGGCATTTATGCAAGGCACATAAAATGCCTTGCGTAAATGCTGGTGACCTTCTTAGCTACCGGGACACACTTGCGAAAGCTGACTGCAAATGCCTTGTGGTCGGCTTTCCCGTATACCTCCTGGCCTCCAGAACTTATGGAGCCGACTTCCTTGAGTACAGCAGTGAGTTCAGACTTGCTGCTAAGCACCGCCAGAATGCCAGGCTGAGGGTATCTATTTTGCCATCATCACTATAGACATGCCCTAAATTGACTTTATTAAATCGACTTTAATGGGCACATTGTGTTAAGTCAACTTTATAAAGTTGACTTAACACTTAAAGTCAAATTTAAGGGTAGGAGTTATTAAGTCGACTTAAGCAAGTGCTTAAGGTGACTTAATAAACTCCAAATGTGCCCAGGGAGCTGAGTAAATCAGCTTAAGTCCCTACTGTAGACATAGCCATAGATAGTCATTAAATACATGTCCATGTTATACTAATCCTTATGTCTTTGGTTATTTGCAAGAACTTGAGAGAAAAGCCTGTGCAGGACATAGTATAATTCTGTCCATACTCTTTCAGAGATGCATGATACTCCATGACTGTTCAGGTGAACACTACCTTGATAGAGTATTATGAGCCCACTGATTGGAAACTCTTTCTGGTAACTATTACAAGGCAAACATTTTGGAGGACAGTCACATAAGGTACAGAATTCAATTGTTGAGCTGTTCCATGAGTTGTTTAACTGAAAGTCCAGCTTTGAAACTTGCCAAGGATTTAGCTTCTAAATCTGCATTTAGGCATACCCTCACTGTATGAATTTTAAGCACCCACAGTCAGTGCTGATATAGGTGTGCGTGCCGGTTATCTGTATGCTTAAAAAGGAACTAGGATTATCTTTAGCAGAGTTATAGCAGTACTTACTGGCACAACTGAGAGTAGGGCCTGTTATGCTTGGTTCTGTACAAACACCATATTAAGAGTCAATCCCTTCCCCACAAAGCTGACCATCTAACTTGACCCGATAGAAGCCGTGTAAGAGAAACAGAGAATTATTATTCCCATAATAATTACCCTACTGAGGCTTAGCAGGGAGACATACTCATGGGAGAAGCTGTTGGCAGAGCTGGGAATTAAACTCTTCAGTTCCTGAGTAGCAGTCCGGTCCTGCAAATTATTCTTTCTTAAGGACCAGGAACCAGGCCTGGACACCTGGGATGCCCAGTTTTGTTCATTCCCTCTGAAGCATCTGGGGTGGCCTGTGCCAGAAATTATGATATAGCCTAGATGGATCATTGATCTAACCTGGCATGGCTCTTACGTTTTCTTGAGGCTACATTGTTAGGCCTCTACCATTAGGTGTCAGAGTTTAAAAATTGAGCTCTAAATGATGTATGGACAATATCTAGGAATGATGCTTTTTTTTTTTAGGCTAACATCTTTTTACTGCTTATGAAATGCTTTGAAGGGATATTTTCCTTTGCTCAACGTATCAGAACACTGCTGATAGAATATTTTTCAGACTGGACTCCAAGGAGATCTAGCATAGTTTACCTCACCCAACTGGGACTTTATCTCACTTGTACTTTTATTCCCTTTGATTCCTCTTTTCTCCCATTGTTAGTGCCTGTTTCAAATTATTGTAAACTGAGGATTCTCCCCCTCATGGGACTGCTATATCCTGCATAACTCTGTTCCTGCATCAGCTGCGGATGGTGGGACTCTAAGCATTCATCTCTACGCTGTGATTAAAAAAAAAGAAAAAAAAAAAGAGCCTAACCAGCTGATTCAGGCTCTTAGGGTTCAGGCTGAGGGACTAACAACAGTAGTGTAGATGTTCAAGGTTTTGCCCAAGTCTGGGCTCTGAGGCTCATCCTGCTTATGGGTCTCAGAGCCTGACTCAAGCCTGATCCTGCATGTCTACACTGAAAATTTTATTTTCCCCAGTGTCAGCTCTGTGAGCCCAACTCAGCTGACCTCAGTCGAGCTGTGACTGTGCCATGAGTCTTTAACAGCAGTGTAGAAATATCCTAGTTATCTTAACTGAGTATTAAAAAGCTGCCATATGGAAGAAGAGGTTTCTTTTCATTTCTTTTCATCCTGGGGAGGAGAATGGTCACAGTGGTATGAGGTTACCATAACCATGTGTAACAGCCTACGTGAAAATAAGCGTCAGTGACATTTCAGCAAGAGTGGTAGATCTTGTTCTTGACAAAGAAGTCAGAAAGAATTCTACAGGATTTTTTTTTCCCTTTACTGAGTTCACTCAGATTTTCACAGTGTGAAGCTCTGCCCTCAAATTTAATTAGTGGTTGGGTAAGGGCAAATCACTTGGTCAAAGTTAAAGGAAGTGAGGGGTCCTGTATGCATTCCCACAAAAAAGTCACAGAGGGAGAAAACTGACCTGGAGCCTCAGCAACTCTGCCAAACAATGCCATCGCCCTTGAAGACTTCAATAAGATATTAAAACAATAAGTCTTGTGGCACCTTAAAAACCAACAAATTTCATGGGCTCCAATACACTTTGTCAGATACATGAAGTGGAAACTATTGTTGAGATGTGTATAGATACACATGCCAGGATGGAGGAGGGCAAGTGTTAATAAGATGTGAATAAGATAAGTTGTGAGTAAGTTATGGTGCTCTTGGGGTTTAATGCTCTTTCTTTTGTGGAATTAGTGTCCATTTGAGTTTGTGTTCTACTCTTTTTAATCCTTGTAACAATAACCAGAGGGCAGCCCTGGCTTAAGTGAATGACTGAGCTGGATTAAACCATATTACCACTTTTTTTTTTATCTCTTAAATATCTGAAGTACACCTTTAGTAACCTGTGGAATGAGTCCCTGCAGAACTAGTACCACTGCAATGGTCTTAAAGTTACTTGAAAGAAAACCCAGACACTGATTTCAGAGAGGACCTTGGGCAAGTAAGTTTGTATTGAGAGTTGGTGAATGCTACCTTAACCTGTTTCACCTGCTATTCAGATTGTATTCATTTCTCATTTGCATAAGAGGATTGAGGTTTCATGTTTGCTTATAGCATAGCATGTTACCACCACATAGTAGAGCTCTCCACCTTTCAAAAAGAGGAAATAAAAGCTTACAAGAATTGGAGTACAGGTTAAACAAGTGATCATAGGCAAGAGAAAAAAAGTCTTATGTTATGAATTGACAGGATCACAGGGCTGAGATCTACATAGAGGCCAGTGAACATGCTTGATGCACACAAAGAGGGAGCAGGTGTGTAAGAGGTTGTTGTCTGAAGGGTGAACCCAGTTAGCATAGTGCAGAGGAAAGTTCAGCATGTCAGACCAGAGGGAAAAGCAGTGGATGAATAAGCAAGGGATGAACTGGTTAATATAGGCAGCAGATCAAGATTGACAGGATGGGATTCCTGCAAATTAGAAGACTATTTTGAGTGAAAAGGAATTTGATCCCATGTATGATCTCTTATAGCAATAGCTTTATGAGACTGGCAACCCTGAAAAGAGGTGTGGTGGGAACTGAAAGCTTTATACTAAAATGTCCAATCAGCAGTTTGTTACTAGTCAGCTGATTTCATGGGTGTTGTTCTGTTAGCAGGGTATCAACTGTATTTCCTTGTCTGGTTTAGAAATGTGGTGGCACAGCTGGGTAAGGCTCTCACTGGGCAAGCTGTAGACCTGTTTTTGAGGTCTATAGTACCCTGACAGATTAAAAGTTTTTTATATTGAATAAATGTACAGGTGCTAAACAATTTCAAGAGAGACTATTTTATACTTCACTTCAACAACTTTTAAATAGTTCAGTTATGTACAGGAATTAATGCTGTTTATACTGGATTACTTGCACTGATTGGTTCATGAAATGTCCCTTAGTATCACTTCAGCTTGGGGGAAGTTGTCCTGGGAATTAAAATTATCTCATTGCACAGCAGTGGAAGCAGTTATTAAATGTAATTGTATCTAAGGACCAATTGCAGTCTCTTCTGGCTGTGCCCTGTAGCCAAAGAGGTCTGTCAGAAACAAGAGAAAGTAACCTGCATCAGCAGGGTGCCAGCATAACTGTTAAACAGCTGCCCATATCTTCCTTTGCTTTGCAGGGCCATAGCCATTCTAGCTGCTGGGGAGGAAATAGCTTGTGTGGTGCTTCCAGGAGGTTGAATGGGATACTGCTGGTTGAGTGATGAGTATCTGGAAAAAAAAAAACCCCTGAAAGGAAGTATCTACCATTATTTTATCATTATTCCTGGTTTCTGGCTCTTAATTTGAGCTCTTGATGTGGAGCAAAAATGGATCTGATCAATCCCTGCTTTCTCCACAGAAATTGTTTGTTTTTTTTTTTGCTTAAAAACTGAAGTAATTGGTTCTTCATTTTTTCACACTTCAGGAACTGTTAGGAGATACTTGCTCCCTTAATATTGCTAAGTCGTCCATTCCACAGAAGGCAGAGCAGCTTATTAGGACAATTAACCTGAGAGGCTGTGCTTGGGGGAGAGGCAGGGACTGAAAGGCTAACTGATGATGAAGCCTAGTTGGGTAGGGGAAGCTTGAGCATGCTGGGGGTTAGTCTGTCTGTAATCACTACCTGAGAGAAGGGAGGTATGTATGGCAAGGAGCATCTGGTTGCCTTCTGGGAAGAAAGAGTTTAGGCTAGTAAATCCAAGATAGGAGGCAAGAAGCTAGAGCCAGAAGGAGTCCAGGGAAACAGCAATTGATTCTGGGGGCAAGCAAGCTGTGAATGTTGCACTGGACCTGAGACTAGTGTGACAGCCCAGGTTTCACTGCCTCTGGGATAGTGGTACAGCATCTTGCCTTGGACAGGTAGACTGGCTGGAGTAGCATGTGGACAGCTGATCCAGTAGGACTTTGATACCCAGGAAGGAGAGGATTGTACAGTGACTTGGTAGGAGGTCTGAGTCACAAAGAAGGACAATGAATCCTGGAAAGCAAAAGAGAACATGACGTGAGCAACTGCTAAAGTGGGGAGTATCAGACTTGAATAGAGCTACTCCCCAGATGTGCTGAATGATGCAAGGAGATGCCCAATGGTGAGTAAATGAATTTCCTTATACTAAGATTGAAAAACAGGAACAGTGAAGGAAAGAGGGGCTAGGATATGTGGAGCTGAAGCAATTATGTAAGTTTTTACGCTGTCCTAGGGTACTCCATGTAGTAGGTGCTGGCTATGCACTGATCTCAATTTATACGGGGCCTTACCATCTGCCCCCAGTATCAGTTAGTCAGATCTTGTGACAGCAAAATGTCATCCCATCCCTTTCTAATGTAATAAGATAGTCAGAGGACTTGAGTCAAGATGAGTTATATGGCATTGCTTTTACCTTAAGAATGTAGGGCCAATGTCAGATCTCAA
Organism: Podocnemis expansa; assembly: GCA_007922195.1. Lineage (NCBI taxonomy): Eukaryota > Metazoa > Chordata > Testudines > Podocnemididae > Podocnemis > Podocnemis expansa. The sequence goes on along the minus strand of ML682013.1, from coordinate 6,535,038 downwards.
GCATTTGTGTCAATCCATAGTAACTTTACTGGAGCAATAACTCTCAATACTGATGTAACTCACAGAGAATCAGTCCCTTCAAATTTGTATATGCTCTTAGTGAAGAGAGATGTATGGAAACATCAATGAAATGTAACTGTGAGCTGTTAATAATGCAACTGAATGCACTAATCAATGGGAATCTATTGTATACTGAGTCAAATTAATGAGCGTGCTGGCTCCATCATGTCACAGAAGTTACAGTGCATGAAAAGCAAATGATTGTCTGCATGTATGGGTGGTCACCTTAAAATTCTTCAGTCAATATTACTGTTATGCTGGAGGCAACATACTAAATATAGCAAACTACTTCATTGTTCTTGAACTGGGAAAGTGGATACAATTGTGAAGGATTAATTGGAGGTGGCAGAATCCCAAATGGGAGCCTCTAGGCTTCCTATAGTAGTATGCCCCAACATATAACTGCCATATTATCAAATGAGCAAACCATTTAGATTCTTTGGTTCTGTTGGATATTTATTTTACTCCTTAACCCCTTGCTTCATATAAAATCTAAGTGCCAACATGTATCTTTTGAAAGCTGAAGAACAGACTTTGGTAGTCTTCTGAAATGTAGATCTCAAAAAAAAGATTTTTTTTTAACTGAAAGTGTTATCCAAAAAGTTTTAAAAAGCAGTTATCACCTACTATAAAGATAATGTTGTTTACCACTTGAGTTTTTCCTGTATTTGGACTTCTAATTTACTAACTCATTGAAATTATCTTCCTAATCCCATTCCATAGTACCAATAGCTTGGTTTCATTGTTTTTAGAAATAAAGGCTACATTGGTGAAAACCAGCTCTTGTGTGAAATGATCAGTAGGTTCCGAATTCAGAGTCTGTTAAACTACTGTAATTTTGAAATGACACACATCTCAGTACATCAAACTATGTTCACTTCTACTGCAATGTCTCATAATTTCTATTATAACTTAGTGAAAAACACAGTTGCAGTTTTCACAGTAAACAAAAAAATGTTTGGAACTGAACTATTGAAAGGTGATTCTGAAAAACAGCTCTAGGGGAAGCATCGTAGAATCCCCATATTTGCTGTTGCTTATAGGTTTTGCATATGAAATATGATCAGTTTACATGTACAAAGATAAAAAACAAGCAGTCGTGTGGCACTTTAAGACTAACA